>PYXC01002822.1:1192500-1235000 GCA_015244755.2 Tenualosa ilisha
AGTGTGATGACCCGGCTGCGAACCCATCTGAGGTTTTCCACCCAACCACCACCACCTCTCTGGGTTTGGGAGGAAGGGTTTAGCAGTGCAGGGGCCCAGCCTCCGACCGACTGAACATGACACGGGTGGTACCGGCATGTCGCAGGCACACACAGGCTCTCCCACAAGCCATCACATGGATGATGAAGATGACAACAATGATGACGATGATGATCGCACGCGGTGGCCCACTAGAGATGCATTGAGAAGCCTTCGGTCCAAAGCACCATAACCAACAGACTGAAGAGTAGCACAAGAACAGAGCATGACCCCTTCTGCCCTGTGTTCCCTAAGGGCATGTCCCTCTCAAAAATATGGTGCTTCTCCTTGTTTGAGTGGAGCATTTTGACATCCTCCAAGGCGTAGAATGCCGCCAGGGTGAAGTTGATATCTCCTGACGACAGCAGGTCGAACACACAAGAGTGGAAGTACATATCCTCCACAGGCAAGCGCTCTTTGCACTTGGCCACAGCCGTCTGGTAGCTAAAGCCATGCGGCGTGCTGCCAGGCCTTGCCCGACCCTGGGCCTGGTTTTCCACGACAGCATGGGCCCTGAAAGTCCTGAAGTCAATACGTTGGTTGTTAGGGCAGCCATGCAGACAAAGGTAGAGGTCTTGATTGTCCTGGTCCTCCAAAGAGTTCACCACCTCCTCAGGCATCCGCACTGCGAATGTTAGGTAATGGCCCACCTTCCGGACTACGATGGTTGTGCCGATGTAGTGAGCCTGGATCTCTATATGCTGACCTGGAACCTTCTCGATGATCTGCAGAGTATTGGCGCCATGCCGCTCTCCGCCATTCTTTGAGCCATCTGCAAAGGCCGCTGGGAGTTCGCCTGCCTCTGCATGGTACATTTTCTGGTCCACACACTCCTGGAAGTTCTTGAAAATGATTGTCAGCTGAAACAAAAGGTAAAAAGGATGAGTGCCACAGATTTGAAACATGTTCATACCCAGTCAATCAAAAATGTCTGCCCATGACAAGTGCCTGTTACATGCAGTGTATGCAGACACTTGATGAATGGGTTTAAGAGCGCAAATACTTTCTTTTCTCCATGTGTCATACGAAAAAAAATACATATTCATGGGACTGTCAGTTCCCAAGACCCACACAACCAAAAGTTTGTTTAGACAACAATGCAGTGATGCAGTGCACTGATTATTTTGACAATAAAAGTAACTTATCTTATTAACTGAGAATCATTTTGTGTATTTTTTAAAGAAAATACCAAAAACTATCTGATTGTAGTTTCTTAAACTTCCCCTCCACTATGACACTAAACTAAATATCTTTGGCACACTAAAAAAAGATCATCTTGAGCTTTTGGAAACACTAATCTACATCAGTTCACATATTTTTCACCCATTTCTGACATCTTATCGATCAAACAACTAACCGATCAATCAAGAAAATAACAGATTAATCAACTTAGAGAATATCATTAGTTTCTGCTATTTTCTGAAGTGCGTAACATCTATAGTTTAATGTACAATTAACATTAATCAATAATCCGGATTATTATAATTAAGCAAAGGTTACTTTTGAACCATGTATTATCACATTAAAACAATTCAACTTTTTAAAAAACAACCATTATTCTGTGTTGCCCAGAAAGGGGGGAAAGAAACAGTACTGACGCAGTCTCCCTCTCCTGCCTCACAAGCCTGGCTCACATTTCAGCTGCAGCTCGAACGTGCGGGAGGCCAAAGTAAACGCTCGCAGAGGAACACAGGTCTAGTCTCTGTTAAATCAGGCCTCAGTTTGCAGACACAAAGGCAATCCATTCATGCTGCCCATGAGTGGCCTGTGAACCCCAGAACCCTGCTCCAGGGAGTGGCCCTGCGCCAGGCGGCCGGGGCCGGGGCGTGTGGCTAGGGCTAATTAAGTAAGTAAGGCTGCCTGCCTGCTGCTGCTCTGCTCTGGGGTGGGGTTGTTCAGAACGTGTGTGTGTGTTTGTGTCTATGTGCATAGGTGATTGGTGACCCTGGGAAAGAGGGAAAGCGGACCTGCAGTTTGACGTGACGTGAGGTGAGAGTGGGTATGGAGGCATAGAATAACCAGTATATCTGTGTGATGCATTTGAAAGGAAACACATGTTATAAATTGGGCAATTTTATATAGTTAGGAACTCACAGTGGTCACCTCAAGATCCTCAGATATGCGCACACTGATGTTAGGGGACATAAGGGCAAGATAGGGCATCGCAACGCATGACTAATACAGTGTGAGTCTAAAGATGTACAGGCCTCTAACTCCAGTCTCAGACTGACAGAAGTTTCCAGTTCCACAGACTGTCGGAAACAAAGCCTACACTGAGTTGCCCACGGCTTTCAGAACACCTCACACCACCACCTAAATATGTCTCATGCCAAGTACAAACACTGTATGCCAGGTCATGTAGCTGCATGCCTATGGCTAGCTAACGAATTACCTTTCACTCCCTGCAACAAGCAACAATGCCTGAAACTAAGAGCAATCATATATAACACAACTCACTCACTTACAGTTCACCACAAAAAAAAACTTTGCAACAAGTTTTTGCTTAAGATAATGTTACACTTCAAAGGCCTCAGCCACTTTTCAGGTTTGTTTACATTAACTCCATCCATGGTAACCCATATGGAAAAGTTCTATTTATAACATACTGTTGTCCCCATATATAGTTTGTATACACAGTTTTTACAACATTTTTCTGTTCCATCTACATTCCATACATCGATAGGCCTTCTGTTATTCCAGAACATCTAGGCCTTCTGTTAAATTTGGAGAGGGTAGTAGGGGGGGTCCCAACTCCCCCCCCTCCCCAAGTAATCAACCCAGTGAGGTTGTACCACCCCCCACCCTCACAAACACACACACACAGTTTCTCCATGGCAAAGGCCCAAACAAAAAGTCCTCATTAGGGCTGGGCGATATGACAATTTTATACGGGTCCCATTAAAATTTTTTACACGTTTTTCCTGTTCAAAGACATGTCATGGAAACACTGTGAACATAATTTAAAGTGCACTTTTATCATTGCTTATTAATTTTTTGTTCCATTCAATTCTCCACTTTTCTTTCACTCGTTCTTATGGTCTTTCTTTCAGTCTGTACATTGTGTACACAACAACTGATTTCTAGTAAAGTCTTTGTACAAAACTTACAAACAAACCTAGCTATTTATTTCCCAACTAATTAATTACTGTCAGGGGTATATTCTTACAAATTGAATGCACCACACCTCCATGACAGCTTTTGTAGTATCAGTTTCAGGCTGTATAAAAGCTACATAAAATGCACACACCATCTCATGACAACACTGACAAAAATGTCTCCTTATTGCCTATCCCTGGGCCCCTCCCATAAAGGGAGGTAAGAGTGTCAGGTGGGGAGAGGAGGTGGCTGTTTGTACAGGTGACATTATCTGCTGGTTTGTTATGCCAATTGTACCGATAAAAACAGACTGCGATGCCTGTCATTTGTTTCCAAACACAACTCCCCTCAAAATTACCACTATCAAAAGAAAAAAAGAAAAAAGAGACAGAAAGGTCAGCATGCTAAATAGGGTGTTATTACTGGATCCTGATGATGGAAAATTAGCCCTATTTCTTAATGGGTCTGGCACAAAGTTCTATTATGCTCCTTTTGCAAACCCCCCACCACCCATTCCCCTTCATCCTCCTCCTACTCTCACCTAGAGCCAATCCTGCACAAGGACGTCTGTGATTAAAACGTGACCTATGGTCACCTAATTGCAAACTGGCAAAAAAACAAACCAAAATGTCAGCCCGGCACAAACTGAACTTAATGAATTAGTAGTCGGCTAAGTGCACAACTACCAGTTCTTGACTTTCACCTTTGCCGTCTGCCGCTGGCTAAATTTGGGGCGGTGCTCCAGCCAGTCCAATGTACCGTAAAGCAAAACAATGATAATTTATGAGGTATGAGGGCCAGCTAATGTGGAGAAAATATCTGCAGTTTCCTGTATGGACTGAGCACTTAGTTAAAACAACAGGCTCTTAATTCACATACAAACAATGGCAAAGACTGCCATAGATACAGTAACATTAGTCTTGGCAGTCTGTTTTTTTTTAAGGCTTGGAGCCTGGAGACATTTGGAGCCTGGTAAAATACTGACTTATTACTTCTGTTTTGATACTGGCATTCCCATAGCTGAAAAAAGCAAGGCTTATCGCAGCTCCATCAATTGCTCTGTTTATCACGTCTTCATCTGTCATGGAGGCCATCCAAATACTAACCAGAGTCCAAACTCACAGTCCTCCCTCCTCCTCCACTACATGCTCTGGGTGCAGAGACATTACTATTAACCCAATACCTGCCACACAAATCCCTCACACAAAGCAAAACACAACAACAACCTCCGGACTGCACACACTCTTTCCCCGGGGAGATGTTCACTATTCAGCATTATGTGTCCTTAACACAACAACACAAAGCCACTAAGCTGAAAAGAAAGAGGGAACAACAATAGAGTCTCATTCTCACCTTACTGGTAGCAGTGGCAGAGGAGCCGGGAATGACAGGTGTGTTGGTCACCTGCACCGACAGGTACTTGTTGTGGATGAGCGGCCAGGCGCCCTCCACTTTGCACGTCTGGAAGTCATCGGTGAACGTGCGCAGGTGCGGGTCGCCAAAGAAGCCGCAGTGGGTGTAGTTGGGGGGTGCGGAGTGACGTGACAGGCTGCGCTCATAGTGGCACACTTCTGGCCCATTGCTGTTTACCATGTCAGGCAGGGGCAACTGGGGCGTCAGCGGCGGGACAGGGGGTTGTTGGGGCACATACGTGGGGCCCTCCTTGGAGCAATTGTGCTGGTCCATACCACGATCAATGCCATGCTGGGCTAGGTGGAAGGCCAGGTCGCCTCGGCAGGCCCTGGCAGTCCGACGCACGCAGCTGCTGTAGGCCCGCAGCGCTGTGCAGAACTCCACGTCCGCCTCCGGCTCAGAACCAGTCGTAGCAGCCCAGAAATCCTGGTTGCACTTGAGGATTTTACACTGTAGGCTCACTGCAGGGAGAGAGAGGAAACAGGTGGAAATATGAGCCTTCAAGAAACTTTGGAAAAGCACCTTCACTACTCAGCTTCACATCTGTACATTTTTAATGGAAGAGACTGGAAGAATTTGAGGGGGTCTCCTGTTGATATCACAGATGAACAACATACTCAAGAATAATTTAACAAAAGAAATACAAATTGAAGAATATTTTTCAGACCTAGGTGGAATTTTTGGTTTGAAGGTTTTATCAAACATCTTATAAACACTGCTTTTGATTCATATCTTGTGAACGAGTAAAGAATAACACCACTGACTTAAAGACAAACCCGGTAACATTTTTAGGTTAATTTACCAGCTTCATGGTCACTTCGATAGTTCTATGGCTCATTTCAGGGCGAATATAGCCTCTCTCTACACCATCTATGACTTTCCTGGTGCAGTTACGGCACAAGCATTATAAGACAGAACATCAAATGAAACCAAAACTGAATGAAACCAAAATCGTGTCAGTCAACATAACTCTACGAGAATGGTTCCTCTTCTTTGGCTTGCAAACAAATCCACTTTGGTTAGTGAGAAAGTACCATGTTGTTGCTATTTTTTTGCTACAGTGACTGTAGGGGGAGCTCCGGAAAGGAAAGATCACAGGCTTGCCTGGTATACCTTTAAAATACAAGCCTGTGTTTTCATAAAATATTTAAACTGTTTCATACGTGAATCATGTCACTGCAAATATAAATCTGACTCCACAGCTACATACAAACATATGCACAAGCTTTCAGAAACAGTTTTCAAGTCATGCCCCACATCTCTCTACTCTGTCTTTTTTGCTCTCCCAAAGGGTCTGCTGGCAAATTGAGTATTTATTTCCACTGAGCAACTGCGCGCTCACATGTAATGAAACCCAACATTCCTCAAAATAAATGTGGTTCCAAGAGGCTGTGACTTGCCAACTCCCATCATATGTGAGTATGTGAGTACACTTCATTAAAAATCAATCCTGCTCAGAAATTTCATGCAACTCCATCAACTCCAATGAGAATCATATAACTCCGCTCATCAAAACACACACACACACACACACACACACACACAAACATGTATACAAAAAAAAATTCATGTTTTTGTTTTGATACAACAAAAAAAATTGTACAACTGTGCATAACCTAGCATAACACAAAACACATTATTGAGCACGCAACAAGAAAAAGAACATCCCTGTATCAACACTTGAAAGCTGCTGAGCTAATTCAATAAGAATCTGAACTGACATCATTAGTGTGATGAAGCTCCAGCAGTCTTTTTAAACCTGATTACCTCACAGAGAAAACGGCACGGCTATAAAAACAGAGAAACCAAGGCCTCTGCAGCCGACCCACAGGATATGATGAGCGCGGAGATTGTTGTGAATTAGGGTATCATCTGTCATGGAGGCTAATACTCTCCACACAAACAAACAAGCTAATTTTAGAGATTGGAGTGGGGAACAAATGGAAGGAGAAGATGCAAATGGACCCAAAGCAAATGGTAGTATGTGAGTTAAGTACTTAGTGCAAATTAACACATTTCCACACCAAGGGGTCATGGCATTGGCAATCTAACCAGCCTTTTGAGGCAACTCAGCAGGACCCACACAACCCCCGTCCTTGAAATTGGGCAAAAAGGCACCTCCTGAGGAATTCACTCCTTAGTGAACATTAGAGAGGCCATGAATTTGAGTTTGCATTAGTGAAGGTGTGTGTGTGTGTGTGTGTGTGTGTGTGTGTGTGTGTGTGTGTGTGTGTGTGTGTGTGTGTGTGTGTGTGTGCGTGCGTGTTGTGAATGTGGGGTGAGGGGAGAGGTCTTAAAGCTCTGAATGAAGACAATGTAATTTGCCATTGAGAGGAGACCAGCAGAGTCATAAATTAGCCCTGTGTAAAGGGATTAGGTTGAGTTTCATCACCCATGCAGGAGAGAGAGAGCGATAGAGAGAGAGGGTGCAGGGCTGCTGAGGGAGGTGTGTGTGTGTGTGTGTGTGTGTATGTGTGTGTGCTCTCTTAAAGAAACAGGATCTCCAAGGAGAAACTAGCTCCCTGACTAGAGGGTGGAACAGAGGGGAGGTCCTGCCATTCCACAGGTCAGACAGGGTATAAGATATCCACCTGTCCACTGTGAATAGGGCACTAATCAAAGGCTAAATTAGATTTTGAACAGGCATTCCCCAGGGCTTACATTACATGACCTGAAATTAAAATATGTTTTTTTTTTCTTGCTTGATGGCATGTTTGTGTGTGTGTGTGTGTTTAACCAAGGGAACCATGGTTTCAGTGTTGTAATAATTACATTAAGGTACCGGTAACACTACCATGAAAAACAATAAACATACAGTAGGCATACCTATAACTATAGTGCAGAAGCATAACGAATAGGTTCAAGTGCGGTAGAACTGTCCTGAAATGCGCTTTTATCTTATTCCTGTGGTTACAAGGGCCAATTTGGGACATCCCAGAATCCACACAATCAGCTGACACCATCGCCACCTCCCACTCCCCGCGTACCTCACACATCCCCCATCCACACCTCTCCTGCCTCCCCACAACAAAGGGCATTTATCACCAATCAGATAAAAAGCCAATAAACTAATCTCGATCTGAAATAGACTTTCAGCAACTCTATCACTCTCATTATGGCTTTTTGTTGGACGTCAAATGACTTGAAAGACAAAAGATAAGATTCGTTGAGGTGCTAAATCAACTATGATGCGGTCTCTTGGGTCTTGGGTCTGTCTGTTTATCGTTCACTGCTTTAAATCCCCTCGTCATGATGTATGTCGTGTCATACGTGAAGCCTTCTTGCACATTTTTATGACAACAAACGACTATACAAATGTGGGCAAGGTTAGGCATAATTATGCAGACTCTCTGCTAACTCTGCTATCTGAAACAATTTATTAAAAACGCAATTTCATTAGAGCGCTTAATGTAAGCTCGCTTTTGAATGTTAAAGATACAGAGGATGACCGTATACTGTTGAATTTTGGGTAGCCAAGCTGGGATCTGGATACAACCCCCTCCCCCAAACTAAACAGGACCAGGGGGCTTTGGAGGAATGTATGCGGCTGAGGCGAGCCATGGGAGAATGTGCGTGACTGGGAAACAACTCCGAAAACGACCCAACTCTAATGCGGGTAATACGCCGCGACTTTGCTTTGCTTCTGCGTCTATTGTATATTCACCAAAATCCACGCATATCCAACAGGTTACGATCACTGCTCCCCGGAAACATGCACACCAGAGTTCACGTTGCATGCTTCCCTATAGACTAACTCTGATTTCCCAACTGCAGAAACAATTCCTAACAACACAGTAAGGTAACGATTGTAAACTGAAGCCAATTACCCCTACGAAACTAAACTGCTGCTTTTCGCAGCCATCTGCTGATATATTTTAGCGGACGAATTTGATGCAAAATGCATACTGTTACCGTCTCTTTACTATCTCACTCAATCTATTTTAAAGAGCAGCATTTGGGTACATCTGTTTCAGTAATCTAGAGAAGACTACTGTGTATAAAAAGTAAAAAGTACAAAACCAAAGACTCACCTGCAGGAAAGAGATAAAGAAACACAGCGAGGATCTTGCCGACTTCTAGCGCCGAAGGTCCTGCTCCTTTCCCCATAACCATCCATCCAGCACGGGACAGCGCTCCTCTCCTCTCCCTGTTCAAGTCAGCACGGCGAGGGGAAAAGAAAGAACGAGTTACTTCTGACGTCGTACTCCTTTAAGATCTCTAGAAAACTAATTCGGGTTGAAATCATTCCGTTGATTGTTTTCAAAAGATCCCAAGCAAGCGCCAAACACAGTTGATATTCAAACAGGTCTACAAGCCTTGGAATTCCTCAACAAACACTAAAGAAAAAACATCGATCTTCTTGCAGGGGTGTCAAGAAAGGGCAGCCTACTCCAGGAACTGCACCAATAAGAAGACTTGAAACCACCCCCCAACCCCCTTCAGCTTCAAATTACACCCCTGCCTTGCAAACTTGCAAAATTGTTCACCATAGCCCACACGAGGTCACGTTGAATCCCTACTGGGTAATGTTATCGGATAACAGTGTATATGTCTAGTTGGTACATAGTAAGAATTCACTCTCAAGCACAGGAAATAGGTGATGAAAATGTTGCTTGCAGGCCTACTTACAAAATAAAATTGCTTTTCTTCTGTATACAATTCAAAGTGCACACAGTATTTATTTGAAAGTTTCTTTATGAGAACTACAAAGGAAAGTTTAATCGTAGATTTATGGATCAGTCAAATGTCTGAGGGGAAAAGGGGGAAGAGCGGGCTTCTACCATGACACATTCACAGACATTGACACTGATTCACAGATGTTTGAGGCCAGACGTGGGCATTTGGAGACTCTGAAAGTTCAGAGTCATTGTGCAGAACTATCAGCAACAGCTCTTATACTGCCAAACTAAGTATTAGGTCACAAATTAAGCAATGGGATGTAGATATGATTCCTGTAACGAGCACACACCGTTCTCTTTTAAAGGAGGACGTCGCCAACATATGATGTCTACGGTAATGTAATCGCCCCCAGGTGCGCAATTTCAATAGATTTAACTTTTTCTATTGTGTTCGTTTCATGTTTTGTTTTCGACCAGAATGACTAGTGGTTAGCATAATGCATACTTCTTTTCGAATGTCATAAACCTTTGTATATCAGCTTAAGCTTACGTTTCTAACTCAATATGCCTGCTGCAGGCCTCAGTTCAATTTTGTTTTGGGAAAGATCCCCAAAAAGGTGTGTGTGTGTGTGTGTGTGTGTGTGTGTGGTGTGTGTGTGTGTGTGTGTGTGTGTATGAATTTACAAGCACGCATGCACACACACACAAAGTAATACGATGCTCAAAGTGAAAGTCGTGAAACAAAATGAAACGATGTGAAAGATGCTGTCACCTGGGACAGCACCACAGGTGTACAAAGCTTAAAAAACACTCAAAATGTTTGTCAATTCGGTCATATCTGACGATAACGGCATAAGGGAGTTAAAGCGACAAATGAGGCCTACAAATTACGTAGGCTATTCGGATACCAGTTGTCGCCACTTTTAAACAGGGCAGTCCTTGCGGAGAAGGGTTCTAACAAAATCTGTCTGACTGACTTTACTGACGCTACGGATGGCGCGACGGAGGAAGGGGTCACTTGGCAACCGCGCCACAGAAAAAAATCAGGCTTTCCGGTTGCGCAGTGGCAGGTCATTCTCCCAAGTGTAGTGTACCATCCCAAAAGCCTTTTGAGTCGTGATTTTAAGATAAAAAATACAATAGGCCATGTTGTTGTCAAGGAGTAGGACTATGCCGGCAGACTCTTAGGTAGCCTAGTATTCTATGCTGTTTTAAGCCAATAGGCCGGATTTCAAATCAAATCATCAAATCGCTTTTTTTATTTGTCAAGCTGTTTGCTCGCTTTGTGTGCCCAACAGCATGTGCATTACACAGTACATTAGAAAGTGGACCGAACAGAGCCTTTTACAATTCCAACCAATCAAGACGTTGCTACTTGAACACGTATGAGTGTAATTTGATCAGTCGCTGAGCCATTTTATCAGTCTTTCACTAAGATTATGGCTTATTGCCTATGCTTACCTCTAACTTTACAATTATTTGTGAATGATGCGGTGAGACCACGTGTCGCTGTGTGAAACTGAGATGTAATGGGTGCATGACTTGGGCCTGCAGAACTGCGTTCGAATCATAGTGATGGTTCTTCCAATGTATCTTAAAAAGACAATGATGTAGGCTACTAAAGAATTTAGCCGGTGAGGCCAAAGTCCCTTATCTCTCACTGAGGTGGGCCTTTTTAAGTAATAATAGGCCTGTAATGCATACCTTTCGGCAGCTACGATAAAGAAATACACCGAATGATAAAACCAACACACCAAGTCTGAAACTATAAACACCATATTTTTTAAACTAGACAAATGTCTATGCATTAAGCAATTTTTCCAGTGATTATAAATTATTAGCAGATATTTTTTGTGCTCCCGCACCTTCTTCCAATAGGTGGCGCCTGCACTACCACTGTTGCTAAAACCTGCAGAACACTACACATGCCCGACTGGCCCTCACAGCTGAGACAGCGGCTGAGTTTCACATTTATCGCCTTCAAAAATTCAATCTAATACTGTACAACACAGACAGTTTAATAGGCGATAGGGCACGTGCTTTGTATAATAATTAGTTAGGCCTAGTCTAAAAATATGGTAAATATTGAGAATACATGTCACTCCTAAAGTACAGTGTAAGTATAATAGAACTGCATATATGTCTAATAGAACTGCAATATGACAACATGACATATAAGCTAGTACAGGAAAAAAAATCCGTGATTAAACACCTTGGTTAATTGTCTTTACAGGCAATGCGCTTCCCAAACGCTCCAATATTTCAATTAGTCTGAAGTCTGGTATACGGGCTATGGTAGACTATACGTTGTTTGGAAATTAAAACATATAATTTGCTTATGTGCAGTTTAATGTGCATATGGTAAATAGACTGAAAGAAAGTAAGTAGCCTAAGTAAGCACGAAAGAAAGAAGCATTTCTGAAATAGGCTACAAAACTGAAAATATTACACGCTATAGGCTTCACATGCCTGAACAACTACCGTACAAACTATTGACTCATATTAGCCTTATCACAAGATAAATCTTAAAGTTACTTTATTAAGTGTACAATGTAGCTGAATCGTTAGGATACATGTTTTCCTGTCCAAAATTACTCAAATGTGTTGTGGAACTCATCACATCTGGCGTTTTTTTCCGCAAAATGAAAACATACACACAAACCAAATGGCTATAATATGAAACAACCGACATTGATGGCTACTAACCTTTGAGACGGCATGGATCCCCTCACCATCGACCGAGACGTAGTCTGGCCACGGGACCGAGGTGAAGCTTACGGCGAGAGGAAGCCCGTAGTCCTGTGATCGCCAAGAAGAGTATCACTAGTAATCCAGATTTGAGTGTCAACCGCGTCGCTTAACTCGGCAGATAGTATCGCTGTTTCCAATGCATTTTCTCTTGTAATGTTATTCCAGATAATACGCATTAATTTAGAGATTTTTTTGAAAAGATAAGTTGTCGGTAGTTGTGATGCACAACAGCTCTCGTCAAGTCTCTGGTACTTCCCGATGTTGTGTGGTGTTGAGGTATTTTATCTCTCCTTTCTCGTTGAATCAAAATTGTCACTTTCTCGGAGAAAGTGTACTGATCATATTAATGGAAAAATACAATGCGCCAAAGCGCAAGTTTTTTTTGTAAATGGAAAGCTCTTCATGTTTATGTTTGTAATCCTCTGTGCTGCCTCTGACTTTACGTAGGCAGTGTTCGGAGCGTCGTCGCCAGTCCACATGTGCAGCCACTGATACCACTAGCTGTTTTCCTCTCCTCAGTGTTGTGAAATGGCTCGTTAGAAAGTGAGAGAGACACAATGATCAGCACTGCGGGACGCCTCTGCACTCCCAGAGAGCCACACGTCGCATCGCAGAATCGACTCGAACATTTTGCAGGGGGTGTCATTCTTAAGCTGCACAGCACGTCAGATGGATCAGCAATTAATGTTTTTCCTTGTTGTTAAAACAACCGGGAGTTATGTGGCAGTTTAAAGATGCTCGCTGTCTTGGTAGGTTTTGATGAAGCGGTATGTTGACTTATAGGGTCAAATGGATTTTGAAAAATTGGAGCATCTCACGGTTCATCATAAATATGATCGTTTATTGTAACATGCTGAAAGAACAGAACACAGAAAATATCTCAAGTAGGCCTACATTTCAAAGATAGGCTTATAAAGATCATCAAATCTTGATAAATTTACCCAGAAATTTCTCCTGAAGACAGTTGATGAGGTAGGTGAACTAAACAAGTGTCCAGTTTCCCATTTATTTGAATGTTAGACTATTGCATAGTGACATACGATGTGCCCGCATTCACCATGTTTATTATTATCACAATTGTCATGTTCTAAGCAAATGGCAGTGTTGAAATAGGCCAGTCCATCTATCATAATTCTTACATTTTCACATGGGTGTGAGAACCATGCTGGATGTGTCTGTATGTTTCCACAGCCCCTCAGATACAGCTAGCAGAGCGGAAGAGATGATAGAGAGAACAAACAAACCTTATAAGGGCTAACTGTTGTAAGGGTGAGAGATTATAGGTTCTTATGCATTGATCTTAATAGGCTGAATGTCTAACTAGAATGGGCACCATTCACCATAGAATCAACACCACATGACATCTGTCAAAAAGTCTCTTGATCTGTTAGCATATATCCTTTTCCTGTACCATTTTGTGTGTGTCAGAGAGAGAGAGTAAGAAAGAGAGACAAGACAAGAGAGTCTTTTTTTTCTTCTGCTACCAAATTAGGACAAGAACACAAATCAGATAGAATCAGCTAACCACCATCACCTGCCATAACTGACCACAAAAAATGGAAAAAAGCCACATTTCAATTCCCTGTGGTTTCCCATAATTCCCTTCTTACCACTGAGTGCTGACCGTTAGAACCTCATTACGTTTCATTTGAATCATTCTTCCAACCCTACAAGGTCTAGTCTGGTACAAAAGTCATATTAGAGCTGGGTAAAATTGGAGGCTGTAAGAATGTCACAAAACTACCAGTCTGACTCATATGTGTGGGCTAAAAGTTCACAGATCCCTGCCTATTTTGTTCCTTAAAAGTTTAAGGACATCGAAGGCCTCATATTGTCAGAAAATCCCTCGACTGATGTTTATTTTATGTAGGTGTATACCAGGGTCAGACTACAAGACAGAAGTGAGTTGAGGTGGAAACACACAGGACAAGGCTGCATGAGTGATCAAAGCAGGCTTTATCTCTTTTTTTTTGCGTTAAGTGTTATTAGCTAGATAAACCAAGAGTGTGGCTAAGTCGACTCTTTCCCTATTGAGCGAGATTGAGGCATTATCAGTATTAGTGAGTGTGTCTATCACTATGTCCATTGTATACTCTTGAAACTGGGGCTTAGAGAATTAAATAATGCTGTCGCCATCTTATCCATACTATCTCAGTGAGGCTATTATTAGCCACAAGTAGGCCTATTACCTTTTTGAAAGGTCCAGTTCCCTTGTGTCAGAGATATCACCTTGTCAGAGGTAGTAATGTTTATCAAAATTGACCAAAGTTAATGACTTTCTATAGGCATACCAATACAAATATACGTATGAGCATGTAATTAACTAGCTAGGCAAGTTAATTAATAATGATTAACGGGCCTGAACAAAAGAATTCTATGTTAAGGGAGATAGTCAGCCTTAGTGTACTCTAGGTTCATGTGCTTGTTGCCCTCCACATAGAGAAGGACAGAGAGTGAATTAAGGGTCTCACCCTGTAACCATGACAACTTGACCATATCCCCATTCTCATCAAGTCCTCCAGAAGACAAAATCGAGACATACTGTCATGAGCTGCCAAAATGATTGAAATCCACCACTGAGTGGAATTTAAAAGATAATTGCTATACAGGGTAAAGTTAAGAAATGAATTTATGACCAAAACATCTGTAGGCATCAATAATAAAATTAAATTCTTTTGTCACAAGATGCAGAATAAATTCAAAACAATTGTCCCTTTTCAAACGTCATAAAGGATAAGCTACAAAAGGAAAAAAAGGTCATTAAGAACAGGTTTTGAAAGTCAGCAACAGTTACAAAATACAATGAATTAACTGGTTTGGTGTGCCAACTCACAAACAGCTGAGCAAAAGTACAGTCAGTGCTAGTCCTAAGTTTGAACACCATCAAAATGTCACTGAATGCAAAACAGTATGTTTATCGCCATAAACATACCCTTTCACGCACAATATCATTTTCATCTGTCGCCTGTTATTACTGTCCATTAATCTCGCTCTGACAGAAACCAATGGATTCAGGTTTATTTATTTGCAAAGCCTGCCTTGAATTTTTTTGTTTTTGTTTTTGTGTTTAGGGGCATTCTGAACACGGGTTGTGTGTAAAATACTTGGCTGATTGATTCCCAAAACTTGGTGTCTGTGTTGAATTACCATGGCCTAGAGGCAAAAAAGCTGGTTTCTGTCCTATCTACAAGTCCAGAAATGAGTGGGTTACCAGAGCTCATACAGGATAGGTGGGGAAAGCTTTTTTGATAGGTTAGGTTTGATGATGTCACTTATTAACTATGCAGCCAAGTGAAGTAAACATGCTAGACTCATGATGTCTTCTTTGCAGTGTCAGAGGCATGGGTCAGGAATACATTTTTTTGTTACAGTGCAAGCAAAATAAACTATTCATACACTCCTGTCACTTCATAGACACAGAATTATGGTATTTTTTAATGTATTACACCATAATCTTATGACGACTATAACCTTAAGTCAGGAATTTCCTGCTACCTGGAATAACAGGTATTAAAGTGATTCAGCAAGTTAGCACACCACAGCCAAATAGGAATAGAGCCAAGAAGTCTTTTTTTCCCCTCCCCCACGTTAGAAGCTCCAGACGTTTCTGTGCCCACACCATCTGAAAGGGACTCCCCCACCTGTGAGTGGCATGCCAGCTGAGAGAGCTGTGCTAATCTGCCTATCTCCAGCACAGTTCCTCTCAACACAAACTCCTCTCCTTTGGGGCACACCGATGAATTATGCATGGCTATAATCCCCTAAACAGATGACAAGTGATTGCAATTACACAAACACAAAGCATACAAATAAGATAGATAGATAGATAGATAGATAGATAGATAGATAGATAGATAGATTTAATGTCATTGAAAAATAATAGATTTTCAATAGCACAGGCCTGAGGGAAATGCCAACAGGTAAACACAAATATATGTGCAGTCATAAAATATGTCAACACACAAACCCTTGATTATAGTTCATGTAAGGACTGCGCTGAGGACTTGTGGTGTTTAAGCTATTGGTTCTCAAAGTGGGGTCCGGGGTCCCCCAGGGGTCCAGCACATTGAGGGCATCTGTGAAAATGTTTGCAACAAAATATAATCTTGTCTTCTGTAGAGAAAAGTGTGCCAGATCAGACATTGTGCTCATTACTCACCCATTTGCATAATATTTGACAAGCAGAATAAAAGACAGCAAAATCATCTAAGAGAACAAATGGCTATAAACCTATGTGGTTACATTGGTGTTGTGACTATGAGGGGTCCTTGGAAGATTTTCTCCACCATGAGGGGTCCCCGGCCCAATAAAGTTTGAGAACCCCTGGTTTAAGCAACAGCTAAATACCAATTAAATATGACATCATTAGCCTCCAGACAGAATGATCTAGGTATGCACACATAAACACTTCTTCAAATATACAGGCCATCAAACACCCCCCTCCCCACACACACACACATACAGACTCACACACACTTTATTCGGTCAACCACAACTCAAACCTATGTTTGATTAGATTACGCATCCCTTCTGAACTTTTATTGCCGTACTGTTTCACAATGCCTTGTACCACCCAAGCTGCTTTGCACTGCCATGAAATTTCCTCTCTCAGTTACAGCTCCTTGAGCGCACATAAAAAAACAAACAAACAAAACATAGCTTCAGACACATCAATGTTGCCTTTACTCTAACAATTCATAAAAGGAAAAAAGAACACAGCAAATATAGGCTAGAAACAATGACGTGACAAAAAGCTGATTGGTTTTAAATATTGTGCTAGATTATTCTGCTGTTGAGAGGGGAGAAATAGCCGAAATCTCTTGTGATCATGATCAATATGGAGGGACATTAACATCAAGCTATGTCAGACATCAACAGTGGCAAAGTCTATAAAGGGAACAATGGAAAAGAGGCAAGTATTACAGGTGTAGATGCATGGGAATGTAATGAAGGCAGTCTCTTTGATTAGATTAGATTAGATTAGATTCAACTTTATTGTCATTACTCATGTATAAATACAGGTAACGAAATGCAGTTTGGCATCTAATCAGAAGTGCAAAGAGCAGCAAGTGCAGTATATACAGTATATGCAGTATGTACAGTTAAAGAGCAAATTATATACAGATAAGAGTAGTAATAATAAATACGCAGAAGAGCAATATACATGTAAGGTGAAGAGATAATAAGGGTAATATACAGATGTGCTATATAGATTCAATCATATTTTTTTGCACTATACACTACATGCACATTGTATATTGGAAAAGTAAAAAGACAGCTCTTTGTGGTCTGTCTCTAAAACTCTGCCTACTTTGTGTTGTGTGTGTGTATATATATATATATATATATATTATATATATATTATATATATATATATATATATAAGTAGACGCTGATATCACATCTAACAAAATAGTGCAAAACTGTGGGAAGTCAGAGATTAATGGGTTATAATGTTGTTAGTGTTGATCTCCATACATCTACGTCCACCCATCTCCATGGAAACTAAGATCATTTGGCCAAGTTTTAGATATTATGAGAAACCAAATAATGTATAGTTTGTGTGGATGAATAAATAAATAAATCTGTGTGCATTATGCATGGCAACAGGAAATTAACATCCAGATTTGCCAACAGAACCTTTTCAATGATCTCTCTCTCTCTTTCGCTCTCTCTCAAAAAAAAAAAATTCTGATAGCAAACTTATTAGGTCTCAACAGCTGAGATGACTATCCATTCAGATTAGTTTTTCCTCTATCGCTGCATTGCATCTTTGTAATAAGAGGGGGAGGGATGTTGATCAGTTAATGCAGGGACAGAAATTGTGCCATCCGATTCAATTTATGACAGTAACTGAAGATATAATTAAAAGACGAGATGGGATGTGACAATTCATGGTGCAGCTATTCAGTTAGGTTTCCATAGAAACAGTCTGCCTGGGCAAACATGTTGGAATAAAGTACTGTGACAAACAAAAACATGCATTCAGGTGTAAGTGGATGAGATTAGAATAAAGGCAGACATTTGCCAATACTGATATAGACTTGCTGCAGCAAGCTGAAACGAAACAGATCAATAATGATCCAGTTGCAGCTTGAAGATGGAGTTGACACCAGAAGGGAAAAGTTTTGCAAGATCACACATGACTATATTATGCATTAACTTGCATCTTTAAATATTTTTTCCACTTCTATTAAACATGAGAACATATATAAAGTGAACTATTCTATGAAGCCATATCAGCTTTGGAGATAACAAGCCTGTACAGTCTGATGGTGACCTTTGTGTATGTGTGGGTCTATCTGACAAAACACATCTCAGTGTTTTGCGCTCTCTAATGGAGCTATAGACTGGATGGTGTAAGGACAGTGATTACTGCTGGAGCTGAGAGAAAATGATAGCCTGTTCAAGATGATTTGGGAGCCTAATGTATACATGTGTGTTATGGAGCCTTTCATCACCAGTGATTGGATGAAATTTTTACCTGAATTATTGCTATATCCACTGCCCCATTTATTTTCAAACCACATCACTATAGCTCCATTTATGCCATCCACACAAGACCATCAACATTTCTGAAACCCAAAACAGATATTACTGGCCCGGTTTCTGTTTGAAAACCCAACAAATGTAATTTTCAAGCAAAATCATCTGGACACAGCTATGAAGAAGGCTGCCCACAATTCCGATTCAGTTAAAGTCCAATTTCATTGCTGCTGAAACAATGTGTGATTGGATTGTAGCTTTAAATGTGAAAATGCTATACCTTGTGCATTTGTGTGTCTCTCCTTAATGTTAAAAATGTAGATGTCTCTTTCACAGTGAGACAAACAATATCTAAATGAATTGGATATTTTTTTCCTCAATGGTTTGCTTGTTATCAACCCCCCCCATTTCTCTGGACTCTATCCACTTTGTATTCCATTGCTATGGCCCAAAAAAAAAACAGAGCAATTTGAAGGCTATTCACCGGAAGCCGTTTCCCTCTCTTTGTTTTTACCAAACTGTTGTCAGGCTCGGCCAGAGCCCTCTGTGGGGGCCCCATGTGTGTATGCACAGCTGCAGGGCTCGGAATCTTCCCCAGACCGCCTTCGCACTGCCTCCTCACAAAAGCCAAGAGCTGAAGTTCCTCCAGCTGCAAGCCAATTATAAGACCCAAACAATCACCTCGTGGCTCCTCTGGTTTCCAGGATGGCAGACAGCTGAATATCGCATGAAGAAGAGAGAGACAGAAAGAGAAAAAAGCTGTCTTGGTCTAATTATGAGTATGTCTGCTAACGTCCACCCCCCCCCCCCCCCGAGAAAGAAGGCAGCTAGTGTCTGACATGTCCACACACACACACACACACACACACGGCAAGATATTCAGATATTCATGGCTTTCCACTCATTCTCACTTCACTAATTCATGCCGACTTAATGTGTGGTCTTTGGGGTTTCAGTTTCTTCCACAAATAGTCCCAAAATTAGACTCAAACAGAGAAAGGCTAGGCTTGACTTGGCAATCTGACAGCTGAAAATGAGATTTAATATTTCTGACCAGCCAACTTATATCAGGTCTAGAGTAACTCTCAGTAAAGTCTTTTTATTGTTGACAACATTTTCTACAAAGCGAGGCCTGTCATTTTTCCTCTCAATATAATTGTCAGGTATGATACATTCTGGCCTGGGATATCCCTGAAGGAAGATTGTATGTTATCTCAAGATGCTCTCGGACAAATGTATCTCTGAGGAACACTGCTCTGAAATACTGCTTAGATGAGATACTCTATAACTAGACTTCGATTGCACCCACAGATATCATAACGCAGTTACTTCAATATTCATATGCACGGTGGATACCGAACCATTTAGCTGAGCTCTGTAAGCTAATATCACGGGTCAATTGCTAGACGCGAGTCTAAAGTGTAATTGTATCCTTAGTCAATGGGGGGAAATTAATTTACAACTCAACGCAGCGCAATCATTACCACACTGAAATATTTATAGTCTTCTTGGACTCACAAGAGTTCAGAGGGTTTGCACTGACTTGGCAGGGAAGATTAATTCAAGACCAATTACGACATACACCGACAGACCTGTATAATGTCTGTGGCAAGGGACCATTGCTCACACCGGGCCCCCAGAACACTTGGAGGCTCCACAAAAGCCCCTACGTGAGAGTCCAGGACAAGACGTGTCATTGTGCCCTCATGTGTCATATGCGTGGCCCCCTCCACTGTCGGGAGTCTCACCCCTCTCTTGGATCCCATTAAAGCAGCTGTGGCTTCTTAACGAGCCAGAGAAATGTCAGCACCAAGGTCCGCGTTAATTAAGGAAGCCCACTGACAGATGATTACAAGGAAATGACTTGCAGATATTGCCCCTCGCCGAGCATCCAAGATGGAGAGACCTCTCCTCGGGGCTAAATTACACTCTTATTGATCACTTCCAGTAAAATTATACTGTAATTGCCTCAGTTCGGCCGTTACAATAGCGGCCCTTTAATTAGATGGGATCCTGTGAATAACACAAAAGATTGGTGCCCAACAACATGTGTGTAAGAGTAATTTGTCTTGCATTAGCCTCTCCGTTGGGGACTGCACAGACCCATCAATAGCCACCAGTCCAGTGCTGTTAGAGTCCAATTACCAATAACAACCAAACTCAGGATTTTAGATGGGAGGAAGGATCTCCTGTAGAGGTTCTGGGAAAGTACTTGTTCATGAGTTGAGCCATCTTTGCAGTTTTTTTCATTTCATATGGCGAAAGGAACTCAGAAAATAGTTATACTTATTCAAATGCTACTTTTTTAACAACATGGGCACCATAATGTCACCATGTTCAGTCTTAAGACAAATAAAAGACAACCTGTGAATATTTCCTGTTGTCATTGGTAGACTTGGGGCAACTGCAGGCGAACCTGATTTCCTTTAGAATGTTGCAGAAGCACCAGAGATCTCAACCTCAGCACAAGTTCCTGCTGCTGCCAAAATCACACAAAGTGAGTCACAGTCACCTCAGGGCACACTGCCTTTCTCTTCCCTGTCTAAACATGTAGCCTGGCCTTCTCTCCATGAATTAAAACATATTTAATTAAAAACATCCTTTATATAGTCATCAGATTCTCTTCCAAAACTGTTGCACACATAAGCAGGAAAAGAAAGAGTGTGTTGACCTTTTTTACCTTTGTTACTCACTCTTTTTTTCTCTTTTTCTGCATGCAGTATTCTCAAACTACTTGTGTGTGTGTGTGTGTAACTCCCAAGTTTGCAAAAAACATACAGCACGCAATTGCTGCATAAAAGTCAAGACATCCGTGGCAAACTGGGAACAACAATGTTCTTTGCAGATGTGTGCATGCTTTAGTTTCCCCCCAGAGACCAATAGAAGCACTTTTTTATATGTGCATGTGGAGGCAAATAACGAAGTCAGGCACAGCGTTTCTGAACATGCGACACTCAACAGCTAAAAACGAAAAAGAACTTCGTAAGGAAAAAAAAATCCTCACCCCACGTCTCCCTATGTACATTAGACGATCTGAGCGGAGGGGTTTGGAAGAGACAACCCCCTCAGCCAATACAAATTCTCCACTGAGACGGGCCCTGTTTTGGGACCTCTGCCACGTCCTTTAAAACAAGTGTTTAGGTTCTGCTGAGCCAGAACTGGCCATCAAGTGTTTAGCAAAAGCCAAAACAGAGCGCCAGTTCAAACACTGTGGTGGAACAGTAATATTCTCAGCTCGTGTAGCACTTAGGCCTTATAAAGCAACACAGAACAAGGCGAATACTATTATGTAACAAAACTTATGTGCAGGCAGTTCACGTCAAAGTCCACGAAAGTCCAACTGCAACTTTGGACAGGGTGAGCGCAGGGGAAACAGAAAAAGAAGTTGAGAGATGATGACGGGTTGGGGGAAGGAGAAGAGAGTAGGAAAAATGAATCCTTTGTTTGAGCATATGGGGATGCGCTATGTTTTTCAGTAAGCTCTCCAGATGGCTCACACATGTTTGCTGGCTTTCCTGCCGCTATCAGTCTCTCCTCGGCACAGAACGGTGATCTGCACCAGTGATCCCAGCTGTATGGGTGCACAGAGCAGTATTAGACCAGCAGTTGCCCGCCTTCATTGCATACCCATAAGAAGTCTTTGGACTCAGACCCACCTTTATTCCATTTGGCAAAGTTTGCTAGCTCTTTTTCCCCCACGCCCACAACTTTTGCTTCTCCTCCACCACCACCACCTCCACAGGCAGACAGACAGACAGGCCCTCGCATACACACACAGACACATACATACATACACACACATATGCACATATGCAGATACACTCACACTCACAAGTTTGACTCATCGCTAGACAGGGAAGTGCGTTGATCATGTAGAGTGGAATATGTGAGAGGGCAAAGCATATGTAATAGACAGAATGTGAGTTTAATACAGGAAACAGGGGGAGAGAGAGGCAGTGTGTGTGGACACATGGTTTTGTGTGCCTGTAAATATCAGTGTGTATGTGTGTTCTTTTGTGTGTTTGTGCATGCATGCATCCCAGTGTGTGTGTGTGTATGTGTGTGTGCACAGCTGCATCTGTGACACACTGGCATTGCTGCCAATGTCAGTCAGCAGTGCAGAGCAGAGAAAATAAACCCACGGCTTTGGGCCTGCCTCTGCCCTCGCAGAGGAAATTTGAAATCACACAGCAGTTTTAGATAAGGACGCCCCGACCCGGAGGCCTCGAGATCTGTTCGTCAGATCATACGGCCAAGGCTCTCAGCAGCCCACACCCTGCCCTTGCATGTCCCTGCACAGCATCTATATTAATATTGAAGAAAGGTGTGGGCTGTTTTTCTTGTATCACTGTAGAAAAAGACACTAGATCTTGACTGAGCTGCACAAGAGAGGGAGGAAGAGAAAAGAGAGACATCTTTTCTTTCAGCAGTATTGTCTACCTCGGCACCCGTCTGCTCTGCGAGGCCCACGTCCTGGGCTCGTGCAGTGACTTGTTGACATTTTTTTTTTTGTCTTCGACAGACGATGAATGCCAGCTCTTTCTCCAATGTACACTTAATGTGAAAATATTAGCTGCTGAAAGCGTTTGTGCTGTGGAAGGGCTTTTATACTCGCATCAAACGGCAAATATTTCCAGTGATGCTTGCTCAGACTTGCGTGACTGTTTTGGGATTGTCTCTTGGCTTGGAGCGTGATTGTTTATTTAGAAACACACAGATTCATGTACACACATTCGTACACACCTCACTCACACTCGTACAGCACACACGCACACACACACACACACAGGCATCCCCCACCCTACTTTTCCATTCATTTACAAAGTCCTCCTTTTGCACCTGCAAATCCTTTGTCACAATACAACACATTGACAAAGAGGCTAAGTCTTCACAGTTTCAATGAGGCAACTTTCAGTCTGTGAGGAGTTTGTACAAAAGAGAAAAAATTCTTCCAGGGTATCTGATGGAACCATAGAAGCAGCCAGCTCAAGAGGAGAATGAGAGAGAGAAAGAGAGAGAGAGAGAGAGAGAAAGTCAGTCTCATGTATTTGTTATACCTGAATATAGCTTTTAGCAAGAAAAAAAACACCACACAAAAACACTGACGTTCATTTGGCTGTACAACCGTGCCAAGTTCATTTAAATTGTGGTCATGTGGTTCAGCAAAGATAACACTTTTTTTTTCTTTGCCAGCACTGCTTTCACACCATGATTAAACACAGCAGATTATATCTACCTCACACAGTTTAGAGCATTCTTACTGAAGTGTGAGATAAAGGCGTGAAGTAGCGTACAGCATGAAAGGAGGGGTAAAAAAAACTAAACAGAACAAACAAACAAACATTTTCTTCATAACATCTCATGAGAAACTATCAGAGCTAATTAGCATCTTGGTCAAAATATATAAATATTTCTTGGCAGACATGAGGGGAAACAGGGGCAACTGCCTCTAACTGTCAGAAAATTTCTGATCAGGGCTCCTGCAACACAGGTGTCTAGAGTAGCTAAGAAAATCTATAATTTCAGATGACAGATAGGCTGCTGCCTTGACCTCCTAGCCACAAATACAGGCTTTAGGACATGTCTTGAGTCCTCGCTGTTACCCTTCCAGTTCCCTTCCTAACCCTGGAAAAATAAATGTAGTTAATCCATGACAATGAAGGAAGGTGTCATGTCAAAGACAGGTCACAACCCCAACGGCTTCCTTGTGGAATATTCAACTCTATGGCACAATCAGTCTGTCGCTAGCCCATACCTAGCTAGCTAAAGCTAACTTACATAAAACCATGATAATGTCTAAAAAGTGGTTAAGCAAGCAACAGTGCAATTGGCCTGGTGAGATCAAAACATAGGCTACAGTTGACAACTTCCCTGTCCTGAGGACAGAAAAAAGCTCACCAACTGGTTTCAAAAACACATGACAATTGCAACAGGAGAACTGGGTCCAGCCACTGAGTGAACACTCCTCCTGTCTTAAAATGTTCTAGTGAATTATGGACACAACAATGGCAAACCAGATGGACAAAACCCATGATTCTCCAGCCTTTTACTGATCAAAAGAGATCAAGGAAAAGGCGAGGCTAGTCAAGGCTAAATCATTCTTTCGATGAGTAAGATCTCGCACATCTTTGTTTTTATTTTGCCAGGAAACACTACTCTATATCATATTATTTAGGAGGACTGCTTTCTGAGTGGAATTTGGACTTAGGGCCGTAGCATGTTGTGTGTTCAGAGAGCATGGATGGTCTTTACTGTAGCACCTACCTCAAAACTGATACACAATTTGTTAACGATTTTTAATTATTTTATGTATACTTGTACTTGAACAATTTATTAATTACCTTGATTAAATCTCGACTGTTACTTTATGTAAAGCATCCAAACGACACAGCACTTGACGGATTAGTCCGTCTAGAGAAAACATTCTTTATCCTGTCCACGCAGATAAAATATCAGCCTTATTATTCTCTGAGGGTCCATCCCAGCAACTGTATATTTTCACACAAAATATGCATACGCTGTGCTGCAAGAGGAAATTCTTCACAAACATGAAATAGGATGATTCCAGCACTACAAGCTCAGCCTGGCTAATGTAAGACACATGTGTCCAGAATACTGAATAGCCCAAACTCCAAGGGCAGGGCAATATATATCTCACTGTCCAGTCGTCACAAACCATGGGACACATCAGGCCCTATAAATTTCAGATCACTTGAGGGAAGAGTCGGAGGTCTATGGGATTAATGAAATAGCACCTAAACAATGAATGTGAGACAGTTGAGTGGAGAGAGCTAATGTTTACTTTTCCTTCCCTGTGCTATACATGAGGACTTTCACAGAGAAGGTACAAAATAGATGATTCTTGAAAAATCACTGCTTGATCTTCCACGATTGTTCTCAGTGGGAAAGTTCTGTGTGTTCTGTGTGTGTGTGTGTGTGTGTGTGTTTGTGTTTGTGTGTATGTCATAGCACAAGAAAACAAATGCCAGCTGTGCGCCTGAGGATGCACGTATGCCTGGGAAAAACGGAAGCCGTAATCTCTGTTGGGTCCTCTCTGCGGCTTTAGCATATCTGCTCCGATAATCCCAAACACAAAGCCGAGGATGAGCACCACTTTTGTACATGTCAGAATAGCAGGCTTGTGTAGCATGCCCTGGCTTGCACAGCCGTCTTTGTGAAGCAGCAACACTGTGGCAGGTATGGAATCTTAGGTTACAGTGGGGATATCTCCGATAACATGGAGGTAGTGCTGGCGGCAATAAAGGCTTGGGAATACATCACCATGGGGTGTCTGAATGGACGAGACAAGTGAATAGCAGTCCATGCTGTTGTGGAAAAAAGCCCTCTTTTGAGCTGTTAACAAATTACTGTAAAGCTATCTAATGACACATTTTGGGGGGATGTTTAATTCTCAAGGGACAGAAGAACAAAAATGACAAGAGCGCATAACAAAACCAAAAAAATCAATAGAAAATTCATATGTTGTAATGAATAATAATGTTTAACTGATTACTTTTTTCAGTTATAATTCTTTAGTTATATGATACTGTGATTATGTGTACGAAACTGACATTGATATATATATCAGTGCACTGTGTCGGAATACAAACCCCTGTGTGTGTGAGTGTGTGTGTGTGTGTGTGTGTGTGTAGTGCTTTGTATTGCTGCCCCGGAGGCAGAAAACCAAAACAAAGGAGCCCTCCAGGTGTGGTCTCCCTGGGTGACCTGTGACCTGACCTCTCTGTTGAATTTGTACTGAAGCACAGCAACAGCTTCAGAGCTGGAGGCAGAGGTGTGTGTGTGCGTGTGTGTGTGTGTGGTGGATCTGGTGGTGGTGATGTGTGTTTGTGTGTGTGTGTGTGTGTGTGAGTATGTGAGAGAGAGATTGGGGGTTGAGGGCTCAATTCAAACTGGGGTTCGGAATACAAAGGCTCAGCCATAATGGGTGTTGAGGGCGTAGAGGAAGGGGAAAAAACTTCAAAAGGCGATTTATTTTTGGTCCTCTGACACCCATGTGCCTTTGCAATGGATCACAGAGTATTTTTACAGGGATAGGGATCAATATCAGGATGCTCACTAAGGTGCTTTTAGTTTTTACCTTGTTCGTGCTTTGGACAAAAAAAGCTGCAGAGATCAGTTAGAGTGTGAGGAGGAACATGTGCGTGATGGTATGTTAGTGTTTTAGCCCTCTTGTGTGTAAGACAGCTGTAGAGGGGAAAATTTTAACATGTTTTTGTGTGTGTGTGTGTGTGTGTGTGTGTGTGTGTGTTGTATGTTTGTTGGTGTTTGAGGCCCCCTTAGTGAGGGGACATGGTGGTGGGGGGGGTGCGTGTCTGAAGGGGAGGACAGGGGTAAGCTTAGAGCTGCAAAAAGAGGACTTCACTCACCAACTTCAGCTGCCTACAGGGTTACAAAAAAGTCCTGCATAGGTGTGTGTCTGTGTGTGTGTGTGTGTGTGTGTGTGTGTGTGTGTGTGTGTGTGTGCATGTGTCACTCCCCTCCTATCCTCTTCTCACTGCCTGTTTGCTGACATACTTACACCTGGGGGTGTCCATCTTTCAAAACTTCCTGGAGACCTCAAAGCCGTGCTGGTTCAGGCATAAAATACCTGCAGCCATGCCACTTCAACACCCCAGTCGGAGGAAGGGAGGGAGTGGGTGATTTGTCAAAGCGGGGCGAGTTGCAACTACGATCCCATTTGTTCCACGAGAGCAGTTTATGGATCTAGGTAATGAGAAGAGACATGGCTGCACACATGTGCAGGAGACACACACACACACACACAGTACAGGAAATACATTGTGGAAGAGTATAGGTGAGGAAAAGAAATGGAAGAGAAAGAAAAGAAAAAGAGAGAGAAAAGAAATCTTGGAGAGGTAGGGTATTACCTCCAGCTATATAATCTCTCAAGATAAGATGTGAAAAATAATACAAAAAATGATGAAACACTCTCAAACACAGGCAGCAGACAAAGTAATAGGTGAACCAATCATTCACTCTGCAGAATGTGCAAGTGATTGGGTGTCACACCAGACACTTTTTGCAGATCTTTTGCCTTCCCTGTGACAGACCCATGTTTAAATTAAATTCTGAAGTGCTATTGGTCTGAAAATAACTAGTGAAACTGATGAATTATTTTTTTTTCTATCTTGCAAAGAATTACACACAGACAGACCTACAGTATGTATCCCCAGACCGCAAAGCAGATGTGACCATAACAGAGCTCAGAGCATAGCAGAGATCGTCTGAAACCCACTGGCTCTGTAGCATTCCTCCCCTGGAACTGTGTAACAGAGCATAGATCATTGAACTTCTTTCTGGCCTGCATCACCTCCAGAAGACCAGGTAGTAATGCTGGTCTCCTTGTAATCCCGAGAGTATCAAAATCTATGATAGGAGGAAGAGCTTTTTGTTACCGTGTACTTTTCTTGTGGAATAATCTCCCCCTCACATTTGACAAGTGGACACTCTCAATACCTTTAAGTCTAGACTTAAAAACTTCCTCTCTACTGCTCCTCATTAGGGATGGTGCATGGTGATTCATCACTCCTTAAGGGTCTTGGGAAGGACTGCCTCTGCTGTTGCCCTTGCTGTGAGGCATGGTGGCCACTGACCATTCCTGCAGTAGTGTTGGGTTGCCATGACAAGGCACCATGCATACCTTATGCTGCTATAGCCTAGTGCCGCCACAAACCTCTCATGTGTCATGCTGTGCATCTCTCTCTCCCTCTGTTCTCTCTCTGTCTTACACATACATATTTACATATTTTTATATATTTACATATATATATATCCATATGAAACATATGATCAGTGAAGTGAGAGACTGGCCTAACCCATTTACTTCCTGTCCTCTTCATCTCTGCTGAGTGTCATCCCTGCTTCCCACTGGCTGACTCGTGTCACGAGCTCCCCTTGAGTGGACTGCGACCAACTTCACAGGAGGCCCATGCCAGGACTGACTCTCCTTCCTACAGGCACTTCCTAGACACCCATGCAAGGACTGATTCCCCTTCCTAGAGGCCCTGCGACTGACCCCTCCTCACACTGGCACTGTCAAAATGGCCCCTCCCAATGTTATGATAGATCTCAGTCCTTAACATTATGTCTGGGTGTCTGTCCAGCCATAATGTTTGACAACCACCTATGGCTTGACGACCATATAATGTTGTGGGACAATATTGTGGAATTATTATGATGCTCAGCTAAAACCATGGAAAATTGTAGTCTATCATGCTAACTACTAATAGCATTTTTCCTGCATGACCTCTGGCAGTTGTCCCCATGAACCATGGATCTGCCCAAAGTTTCTTCCAAGACTAACGACCACAAGATAGGTTTTCCTTGCCCATGTTGCTCTTGGGTACTCCTTGCTGTAAAACGCTCTGAGACTGTACGCGCTGTACAAATATAATTGATTTGAATATAACTGAATAGTCACATTAGACAGCTGCAGAGGTAGACTGTGCGGTAGAAAGCCCGATGAGCGTGACGTTACCCCCAGCGCCAGCGCCAGCGGCATGTTCAGGCAGTGCTGACCTTAGCTGATGCAACCAACCCAGCTGAGGAATGAGAGAGACACTTGAGTGTTAAGCGCTCAATATCCGAGGAAGGAGTCTCAGCTTCAATTATGGATGTCCTATATTATGTCAGGCAAACTATAAACCAATACGCTTATATTCTGCATAGATGTGAGGAATACCCACTGTACTGTATAGACCTTTTCAAGAGGGTTCGATTACTAGCATCTTATACCACTACTTGATCAAATGTCCTATTGTGATGCACTATTTAGAGCGTGCGCCGTTTTTGAATAACCGTACATCTATGGAGAAGTTCCACTTTATTGCACATGCATATCAATTCGCCCAACTCGATGTGAAGTTTAAATGATCTGTCACGTTAACACAGGGTTACAATTTAGTGGCCTGACCGACATTCACGCCACAGCAACATTTTAACCTGTGACTGAGATGGATTTGAAGTCTGTTACACTGCATTTGGGAGTATGGGAAACAATGATTTCACAAAAGCCAAGAAGGGATAGAATCTTTGGATGTTGCGCTTGACAATGACAGACCGAACTAATGACCCACTTTTGATCATAGCAACTATCCATTTAGAACATCCGGAGAAATAAAATACTGTTTTCTGATTGGCTGATAGAGTGTCTATTGTTCCCCAGTAACAGTACACCTATGAAGTAGATCTGGAAAAAATGGTGACTATAACAACCATTGTAAACAACAGTTGAACTAGCAACAGCGATGGAATCAGCTGTTATCAAACTCACCGTGGTCAGTAACCAAAGAAATTGAGATAGTACAGCGACAGAAAAGCTTAGCATCTTTTAAAACTGAACCGCATGCTTGCTTATGGTTTATACACATGAATTGTAACTAGTTTATAACCAGGATAATGGCCTCAATCTAATGTGTCAAATCAGCACATGGTTTGAAATATGTATGCGCAAGATGTGAACTGAGTGTACTTCTGGCAAAGAAAACTGCCCTATATCTGCTATCATTACTGCAGCAGGAGTCAGTCATTTAGTCACAGGCACAGAGAAGCAGGTGTAAATCACCTGTAATTGTGTAAGGCCTTCTCTCAAGCAAACACCATCTAGTTGTCAGAGACAAAAAAGACAAAAATGTCCTTGGGCAGGAATGGTGGACTATAAAACAGAGCATGAAGCATGCAGATAAAACTAAATGTGTGCACAGGCTTTTCCCCTGTAAACACTGCTAGCAACATGGCTGCTCGTGTTGTAGTGCATCATAAATTCTGTCCATAGTCATTTTCATTAGCTCCAGTGAGCCTCGTGCCCCCCCCCCCCTTCTCTCACTCTCTCTCTTTCTCTCTCTTTTCAGCCCCCCATCCCATCTCCCCCTACTCCCTCAATCCCAGGACCAATCTGTTCTGGCAGCCGTTAGTTGCAGCAGCTCAACCACCTGTCAGTCCCCAGCAGACGCAGCCATGTTTAGCAAGAGAGTCCATAAAACTCACACGGCTGTCCTTTCCAACACCTGCGACTGGCTTTTCCCTCTGCCTTCCTGACACCTACTCATTTTTTGGGCTCAGCATTAATTAAAGGGGTGAGGCAGTGGTGAAGGTTACATTCCCAATAGTACGTTCCCCTTGCACAGCACAATCTGAGAGCGGTGGGCAGAGCGATCTGTCCTGGCGACGCGGGGATGGCGAGGCTGCAGCAAATGTCATTTCTGGCGGCTGGTTTTGGCACCATGCAGCTGTCCACCATCACCCTGACATTTAAAAGCATACAAATGATTGGCCATGATAGATTATGGAAATTGGGCAAGGTATTCAGGAGCGCATTGGTGAAAAAGTGTGATTTTTAAGCTAGTTTTGCCCGGTTTCCTGTAAACACTTTACTTTAATGCGAGTAAGCAAAGCAAACAGCCATGGGAGAGCACCATATTTCCATTTATTTGATGGCATGTCTGAAAAGGGAAATGAAATTTTTAGGTTAGCAATGAATCAATGAATGAACAATAAAAGCACATGCAGAAAAACAAATGTTCTTTCTCATTCATTTAGGCCCAGACTGTAATTCCAACTTATATACTAGTATGTTGAATATTGAACAATAATGCACTGTATATTGAACTACATAAACATACATCAACTTAAACAAGCTCCACTTGTATCCTTACAGTGTTTTTGTATAAGGTGAGCAACCTGACAAAGCAAAAAAGAAATTTGATGGAAACCAAATTGCTGGAATCAGCCATAGTTAAATGGATATCCATGTTACCCTGTAAGGTACTTTATGCTATTTGTATTGCATTGTCTTTAATATTATTTCAAAATGGATTATATATGTTGTTATTATTGAATAAATCAAACATACTGTTGTTTTAGAAAACATACATTTGAACTCTTTTGTTGTTGTAGAATGGGAAGAGTTGTGTAACTGGCAAATAGCTCAATAGTTCAACAAGCACTCACTAGAGCCCCACTATGTCCAAGTTTTTAAGACTAGTGGCTGCCTTAAAGAACATAAATCTTTCAGAGAACAAGATAATGTGAAGCACAGTATGATTTTGGAAGTGAACAACTTGGCAAATATCAAATGAAAAAATCTTGACAGAGCATATGATATGATATATGAAAGTTGACCAGGGCTGGTTGTTTCCTTAACATAGATTCTAACACCCACTCTGTTTTTCCAGTAGAAAAATGCCTGCAGCTGTGTAAAAGGATACGAGTTGTGTCTTTTATCATTTTTAAGTATGAGAGACTGTATAACTTTCCCCACGTTTCTGCATAACACAAGTTGATGGCTGTGTGTGTTTTCATGACTATGTCTGTGAGACAAGGAGAAGAAGAAGAATGTGAAGACAAGGGCGTAGGAAAAGACGAGCTTTCATCACGTCCACAAAGGCAATAAAACTCCATGGTATTCTATGATGTAAATTATCACATGATCTACGGTTTGTTACAGGTGATGGTTTCAGAACTCATCGTTGTAACCTTTACCAGAATGTTGGCTGGTCCAACATTCTCTCCATGATAAGAGGGAAAGACATTGCTCTTTACTTATAAGTCATTACAAGGTAAATCACCTCCTTAACTTAGCTCACTTTTTAAAGTTAAGCACAGTCATTATAACATGCTCACAGAGTTTTATCTCCCTGGAAACCCCTCTAATAAGACCGGAGGCTGGTTAAATAAATTTGCACATACAAAAATGGAACAAATTACAAGAAGTCCTTAAATTAGACTAGCTTGTGTCAGTAGAAACTTTGAAGTCTTTGATAGATGACATACCTTTTGTACAATGTTCTTGTTTTAACTGATTTGATTTTTAATTTATTTTGTGATTTGTCCTTCATAATTATTCATTTATCTTTTTCATCTATTTTTTATTAATTCTTTACTTTTACTTGTTTTCTTCATTGTTGCTTGTTATGTGTTTATTTTTTATTGTATGAAGGTAAACTCAGGGTATTGCTGTAAAATATCTTCATGTCCAGTCTATTCTTCCTGAATAAACAATAGTTGAAGATGACATATAGCATGTAAAGTATGTGTAATAGGCAATTCAATTCTTCACCATATCAGAGGTGATCTTGAATATGTTAGCTGGACACTATATGCAATGCATTTTGAAAAAAATCAAACAAACTAACTAATGAATAAATAGACAAATAAATGAATGATTTAAAACAAGAGGAGACTGACATGGAGTGTATCCCTGGTAGTTTGATTTGGTATCACTGCTTCACCACCACAGCAGCAACAAGTCTGTGCACATTCTGCTGACGAGTTTGAGAAAACACACAGATATATACAGACACACACACACACAGAGAAACTTGCACAGATGCATTGCTGAGGGGATTAATGTCATGTCGATTTTAATAAATTTCTCAAGCACATTAAGCATACCTTCACATGAGATCACTTGTTCCCTCTCTCACGCTTGCGCACACACACACACACACACACACACACACACACACACACTGAATGACCCTTATGAGAGATTGGCTTGGCATCTCAGTCTAACTGAACAATACAGTTCCAGAGCATAGTGTGAGAGAGGAGCTTCGGTAGACGGTCAATGTCCGATTGGAGTAAAGATTGCCATGGACTTGAGCGGAGGAAACAAACACTCCTCAAGCCCTATCAATAGAGCATCTCATGCAGGGCTGAGGTGGCGTGTGTGCCCACATCCTGCCCCATGTGGGGCTATTTCCTCAATTCATTATCAGCAGCGCAGGACGCGAGGCACATGATTGGCCATTAGCGCTGCTGGCCATGACTCGATTAGGCCGTGAAAGCCGCACTTTCACAAACTCGGCTTGAGAGCCACAGTTCTCACGTCTCACGCAGCCGGGGCCTGCGCTGACAGTGGGAAAGGAATCTCTCTGCCTTTATTTCCAAAAAAAAAAAAAAAAATTGTGCTGATGCATAGACTTACACAGTGTCACTGAATGCTTAGAGACACAGATGGCCCAAATGAATGAACAACTTATTTCCATTTGTCAAAATTCAGTTGTTTTCTTCATCAGTGACTTAATTTGATTTAATTTGTGCTGTGTGGTGCACAACAACAAAACAATTCAATCTAATCACAACATGGATTTATTGAGAAGAGGGGGAGTTTCACGGCAGCCCCCCTTAAGCTGTCTCTCTCCCCAGTGCATGAGTGTCAGTTGGAGTAATTACCTTAACAAACAGCAGATATGGCTTGAGAGGATGTGTAAACGTGAGTGTCAGAATGGTGGCAACAAGGAGGCGGTGTTTTCCTTTCCAAAAATGTTTATTTGAAATGCAAATTGCTCTCATGAATAATTAAACCCGACCAAAACAAAGAACAAAAAAACAAAACAACATCAAACAAAAAAAGCTGCCCGATTACTGCGGTGGTCATCAATGCATTATTCATATCTCAGTGTCAGTTAAATTGAACCTTAATAAAGAACAGTCTATGTGGGGTTTCTCAAAAAGCATCAAGGCTTTTTAGCTGTCTTTTTGCACTGATCTCATGTGCTTCCTTGACAAGGGGAGACTTTGATGTTACATTCACGATGCAAAAAGAGTAGAAGAAGAAAAAAAGCTAGATGTGGCTGGAGCTGAATGAAGCTGCTGGGTCTCATTGTGCACTTGGCATCTCCTCCTTTCCTCTGAGGAGTCCAGTAGCTAAGCATCCCCAAATCCCCAGTGCAAGCATCCACTCTCTGCCCCTCTCTCTCTCTCTCTGCTCCACTCTGCTCTGCTCTGGTCCCCTCACCCTTACCCTCACCCCCACCTCCACCCACTTTCTCCCCAGCCACTTCCTCTCCCCTGCCCCAGCACCCGGACACAAACCATCACAAATATCATATTCAAGCAAAGAGACGAGGGACTTGAGCTGCACGAAACAAAAGGTCAAATTGCCAACCACAGAGGAGTTGGATTTAATTAGGCAATGATTTTGAGCTGTGGAGTTTTACAAAGCTGACAGAAAAGTTTTCTTTCTTTCTTTCTTTGTCATTTTAGTTTTTTCTTTCTTTTTGTTGTCTCTTATCATAGCCAGTGGAGAACAAAACCATAGTAATATGCAGCATTTTCAAACATAATGAACAATTGACAGGAATGGTAACAGGTCACAATCTTGCGTGTGTGTGTGTGGTGTGTGTGTGTGTGTGTGTGTGTGTGTGTCTGTGTGTGCGCGCATGTTTGGGTGCGTGTGTGTGTGACTGCATCTGTGTCCATTCAACAGCACTGAGGGGTGGATTTTCCCAAGCTTGACTATGCTCTCACACACTCTCACTCTCTTGCAACTCAAATCAACCTCCTATGGATTCCCAACTTTACAGAGGAGGGCAGGAGGGGTGGGGGGTAAGCAAGAGAGGTGGGGGTAGGGCGACTGGAAGAAGGGGGGAGGGTGGTTAAAAGGGTGGGCAGCGTGTTAAAAGGCGTTTTATAGAGATGCTGATTTCTCATTCAGAAGGGCCTCTGTAGAAAATGAGAAACGCACAGGAATGCAGAGGAGAAGGCGAGCCTCGCACTCTTTCAGAGCCCATAATGCACAAGGAGGATTTTTTTGTGGGGCGGGGGAAGGGGGATGAAAAAGGACTCCCTGGTGGGAATAAGGTGACCCCCCGAACCCCACAGAGGAGACAGAGAGAGAGAGAGAGAGAGAGAAAGGGAAAAAATGTGGTGAAGAGGCACCGCCTACGTCTTCTAGCTCTAATTTTTCCCTCTCTCACTGTCTTTCTCACTCTCTTTTCCTGAGTTGTAGCTTCAGGTAGTGTAGAGATCATACCTGCAGCATTTTCTCTCTCTCTCACTTTCTCTCTCTCTCTCTCTGTCTCTCTCTGTCCGGGTGTTTACCAGACGCCCTGCTCTGCTTCTGCGGTGGAGCGGAGGAATGACACAGCAGGGCCCGCTTGATGGCAAAGAGATGTGGAGTTGCAAGATCCTTATCAGCGTGCCTTTCAAAGGCAACAGTGAAAAGACCAACAGAAACATTGCCCAGCATCCACGTCTTCATTTTTCAGCACTTTTCCTTTTTTTCCTCTTTCTCTATCTCCTTATGCTCCAGTTCTGTGGTAGATCCTTGTGTGGGTATTACAAAGCATAAAGATTGGCTTGACAAAGAGCTGTCAGCTCTGATAGCAATCGTAAACAATCAAACTTGTCATATTACTGTAATCCCGTGAAGAAAAAAAAAAAAAAAAAAAAACAAGCATCCACTTTGCAGTGCCATATAAGCACAGTTTTAGCCTTGTAGAAAATTCTGGAAAGAGAACACTAGATCTTTTTTTATGAGGTCCCATAAAAACCTCATAACATAACCGCAGCACTTCACCATTGAGTGTATCGATTTTTATTTTATATGAAAATACTCATCACTCCCAGTGTGTGCATGGGGGGGGGTTCCTGTCAGATTTATAAAACGATAAGGACAGAGACTGGCAGAGAACATTTTAGGCGCCATTTGTTTGTGCATTCCCCCCTGCCTCCCTCCATATCTGAATGTAGCCAAGGTCTGAATTAATGCGTGGACACTGGCAGCTTTGGTGGAATTAGAGATCATTCACATTTGTGGCTGACGTGACTGCTGAGCAGATGTGGAAATGAGAAGAAGTGATCCCCCCAACACCACACACACCCCTCCCCCAGTGGAGGGGGGCCAAGGAAAACAGAGGCTTTTCCAATCGAGAAGGAGAACACATGGAGACGCCGAGCACCAGCATGTGGGTGTGTGTGTGTATGCGTGTGTGCATCTTTTGTGTATGCAGAGTGTACGTGTGTTTGCATGAGTTAACCTCACTGGAACACTGTTTATGAGAGCATCCCCCTCTCTGACCTCCGCGACGGTAAATAATGTAGATGAGACAATGAGTATGGCGCTCAGATGTCTACATTCAGCACGGAGTGGTAGAACAACTGGGGAGGAGAAACTCTCTTGGGCGCCACGGTCCGCTCTGTTCCATACGCAATTTTCAGTGCAAAGCACGTTGAGAGTGACGTACGTGGAAAATATTTGAAGCTATGCATGCAACACACCATGCAAACCAGGCCTTCCAGATCTTTCTAGAAGCTGAGTATACATTAAAGATGAGAGGCCTTGGCGTATGGCATGGCCGATATTTGATTTTAATATAATGGCCATGATCTGTGTTGTGTTTTGCTCTGGCTTACACAGCTCCACAGAATACTGTTGGGTAATCAGCTGATCACATCAAATGGCCCATCTAGGTGTTTTAGGTATCTGATGAGCCAAAGACTTTTTCAGTAAACTCTACTACCTTTTAACTACTACCTTTTGATTGACTGTCTGAATGTATTCCTCATGACTTGTACTGTACAGATTGAACTGAATTATATGCATTTGTATGAATGAATTATATATGAATATCTTTATTTGTGACAGAAATGTATGATGATGGCGATGCTTATAAGTATGTCTAAACTCTGAAATCAATTGCATAATGTAATGCTTTCTACATTTTAAGTGTGATGTAATGAGCAAATTGAAGAGCCCAGTGACTGATCTGCCTCCCTGGGCAACGACATGAGCCATCCAGGATTGCCCCTAACACAGAGTCCCCATTAAAAGGGGCCTTCCTTGTTCAAAGGGCTTTTCATGAGGCGAGGGTGAAGCCATGTTCACACTGGGCATTCTGGGTCCTCAGCGTCTAAAGGCAGAGCCTCTAAAAGCCTCTGTCAGCCGGATAAAGGTCAGTGGCTTTCTTCCACCTCTTCTGTCTTTTCAAAGGCCTTTGTGTCTGTTTACTGAGGCCATATGCTGCAGTTTCACGAAGGGGTGGTATTGGAGGTGGTTGTGGTGTGTGTGTGTCTGTGTGTATGTGTGTGTATGTGGTGGGGGGGGTCCAGGTTTTCTTTCTTCTCCCACCATTGCTGCTCTTCTAATCATTTTCCAAGATCTGCTTTCTCGCTTCACATCCGTCCTCCTTGTGTTTTTGTAGCTCTGTGAGGTGGACAGTGGGAGAGATAAAATAAAGGGTGACAAAACCACATTCGCTACAAGCCAGAGGAGCCATAAAAACCCAACATGGTGTGTGTATCTGTGAGGGGGGGTGTTGGGGAGAAAAAAGAGAGAGAGAGAGTGTGTGTGTGTGTGTGTGTGTGTGTGTGTGTTTGTGTGTGTTTGTGTGTGTGTTGGAGAAGGTGGGGGTAGAGAGACGAGTTCAAAAAGCGTAGCAGTGCTCTCCTGATGTTCTGCAGGAAAAGTGCAGATGTGTTTTCACTTTAAGGCTACGTTCTGCCTCTTCTTGAGCTTCAACAGCACGGCGGCTAATGTGCCAGTATAAATGTGCACTCACACACGGAGAGAGGCTGGGGGCACACACACACACACGCACACAGCAAAGAGTGGGAGAGAGAGCGAGAGAGGGTGAGGGACTCAAATGCAGACAGGATGGGAGATACAGCAGCCTCCGCACCAAAATAAATCAGCTTGCCAATTAGGCACGGACCTGTGGCAGCTTTGATGTGGCATCCGTGCCTAAGAGCCCTCCACCAATGCAGCGCTGCACCTGGGTTTGGAGAGATGTGGGTTGTTGGGGGGGGGGCAGTAGGGGTAGTAGAAGTGGCTGGAAGCCTGGGTAGATGATGAGGGAGCCTGGCCTCTGCACCTCAGATAAACCAGTCCTTATTAGTCCCCAAAACCACACACCAAGCATCTCATCAATTCAGGAGGCAACAAAAAAAAAGAAGGAATTAAAAACGCTGAGCAGCCTGGTACTCAAAGGACTTCCTAATGACCTGGGTTGAATACACCCTGCGCTAGGCAACCGGCCACTCCAACACACAGGGACGGAAGCGAGCCCCTGGAGGCTGGGACAGACGACAATGGGACCTCTAATTGGAGCCTGGGTGAAGTGACAGCCCAGGCTAATGCATAGGATTGTGTGCAAAGAAATGGGCCTGTGCAGGAACCCTATTGTTCTGCAAGTCTTTGCTAAGCTAAGAACCGGGGGACCTTGATCCTACACACACACACACACACACACACTCACACACACACAATAATGTCCTTCCACAGATTGTCGGCACACATTCATTAACCAGCGAATGCTCTGGCTGTGGTTTGGCCAGCTTTCATCACTCAGTGACAGACACAGCTTCCCCGGCTGCGGCTGGACATTCCACAAAGCAGTGTGATGTGAAGGATGTCAGTACACACACTAGCAGTACGTAAAGCAGTCATCCAGACAACATTGCATTGGCGTTAGTGTGTCTGTGTATGTGTCTGTGTGTATGTGTGTGTGTGTCTGTGTATGTGTGTGTTTGGTTGGGAAGTTTTCACAGGGGGAAAAAACTAGTCTGGCACTCCATAGAGAAGCTCTTTTCTGTGGTGAAAAGCTGTGGTTTCGCTGTCAGGATGGAATCCTCTGGTCATCTTGCGCAGACAAGCTTAAGGATCCTCCTGGATTAGCAGACTGATGAACAGTGGCGGTAGCCACACCAAACTCAGCATCTGATGGCACCAAGACATACCTGTCAACAGCTGATGACTGACCTCTCTATGAGCATGTGCGTGAGGGTGGGGAGGTGTAGAAATGGGGTGTCAAATCCCTAACTTCTTATTATGAAGACCAAGTGCTAAAAACAGTACCTAGCGCAGACACCATTTTTTTTTACTTCTTGTGTTATCAGACATACATTTTCACTCCTTGAGTTCTACTGCCATTCTCTATATTTTGAAAAGAGAATTTTGGCAGGTTTTGGCCCAGAATCTTGTTGCTACAGGTCTGTGGGTAGGTTAATGTTGGTAAAATGTTGAGTGTTTTTGCAAATAGTCGGTGCATATGACTACTGTAGCATGGTCTTCACAGGAAGCAACTGGAGAAAGCTGGCTACAGCACGTGAAAGATTTGTGTAAACACAACATTTGTATAGTAGCTTTACCGCTATTGAGTGAAACAGGCACAGTGGCATCTCTTCAAGACTCCCGCCCATGTTTCACAGCACCTGTAATGACATATTTTGAACCTCTTCAGTGGAACAAAAATTGGTCTACATCAACAATAGCTTCTGCCCCCATATGGTAGCTTTGTATCAGCCTGTCCATTCTTGCCACTAGCATGACAGCTACTTCAAATTGACAATGGTTATTTATTTATTTATAGGCTACTCATAGTCATAGTTGGTTGTAGGTTGAAACATGCTGGAGTATGACAGCTACAAACGTGTTTCTTTTTTCCCTGACAGTACTCTCAGGCCTCAAACAACAGGGCTGTAGGTTGAAACATGTTGCTGCTCTCCCTTTACACAGTGAAGGAGATAATATGTGAGATGATATGCTTTTAAAGCGTATCAAATCAAACATCTTGCATCATGGACATGACTACGCAAATGTTGTAGCATCTTTCATTTTTCAATTTATTTAATAAAACAGGTAGCCTATTTTAGTTAAGCTTGTGGTTCATGACTGCAGATTTACAGAGTCCAGAGTTTAATCTGTTCTGACACACCTTCACATTGCAGCAGCTGTGGCTAGTTTGGCCTTGGTGTGGTACAGCTGTTAGATGACTGCTGTCCACTGGAAGTATGGCTGGAACCTGGATGACACGCAATTTTCCTCGTGACAGGGTGAGTTAAATGCCTGGGTACAGTCTGGGGGATTTGGTATGGATTAAATGCAAACAGCTTGTATTCCTTATAAAGGATGTTCAACAGCTGGGTTGAAATAGCAGTTTTCCATTTTGATTAGCAAAAGCTGTCAAAGTGTGCCGTTTCTGACAGGAATACCTATAATATGCCAAGAGGATTAGTGTTTTTAAAATAAGTTTCTAGATGTCTCCACCTCAGAAAACTAACAGGATCAAAATTCCCTGTGATCCATCTTCGTAAAACCCCTTAAAAACAAGTCCTTCATGTAACACCCATCTCTCCCTCTTTCTCTCTCTCCCTGTCCTACTCTCTTTCTCTCATACATCTATATGTCTGCCTAAAATTAGCTCTGTCTGGAATGCAGGGACAACTGTCATCTCACACATGGTGCGGCTTTGCTGGGCTTAAGCCGAGCCAATTGCTTCTAGTGCAAACAAAGTGTAGTGACACATCAGCTGCTGGAACCTGCCAATCATGTAGGAATGGAGATTAAGTGCAACACTGTACGCGTCATGCTTCTCTCAATCATCTGTGACTTCTAAATTAGCAGCGTGACCAATTCTGAACAGCCCCACCGTGCCGCAGAGGCATAAAGACGAGGAGCAATTTGTTCTCCTCAGCTGTGCTTACATCAGGCCAGAGAGAGAGAGAGAAGCCACAGCAGTCTCAGCTTGGCCCAGGTTAGCCCGGTCTGGTCCGAGCCGGCCCTCCAAGCAGACGCCTGACAGGTCTAAGAAATAACAAATAGTGAGAAAGAGCCACTATACAAGTTCTGCATCTGTTCAGGCTAAAAGTCAGAATGCGTCTTTGGCAGAACTCCGACAAAGCCAGCTTTTGCACACACCGTTTATTTCTTCACGGTCAATACATTTATGTTCAGACTGAGAAAAAAAAATACAGTTTCTGTGAAGGCTAACAGTGTTTTCATTACATTACAAAACTGTAATTAACACAATGTATAACAGTGTTTCTCGACCTTTAGAGAGCCAATTTCTCTTCTGTCTGCCAAGTGGTTTGAGTGATTTGAGCTTAAGGTAAAGGTAGGGGTGTGTACACATACATTGTCAAGTCTTCTCTCTCAAGCATGACAGAAGACATTTGTCACACTGTGCACCTTGACACACTGGAATCCCTTGGAGAAAACCGACTGCAAATGTCTCTCACGGCTGTGGTGTTTAGGTCTAAACTGCAGGTGAACTTCCAAACTTCCCCTGCCCAGCAAGCTTTCCTCGGAGACAATAGGCGGATAACCTGGCTTTATCAAGCCAACTGTAGATGAATACAGGCAGTGATGCATTCTGGGCTGAAAGCCCTTTCATATTTCCATTGGTTAATTTTGGAATTTTCAACATAAATTGCATCGACTGCGGCCAGCTTGATAATGTTGGATGGCAATTGGTAAAGTCAAATGTGCCTATTGGAAGAGTGAGGACATTTACATGCTGTTCACATAGTATGTGTCAGTCTTAAAGGGGGGAGGTGAAATCCTTAAAAAATGGTTTAAGCAATTTTTTTGAAAATACACAATAAAAAGGACTTGTCCACCCTCCCCTTTCCTTAAGACCTCCCACACCTCCTAAGCACATGAACATGGCGTGCTGTTTCCATTTTGATAGAAATGTATCACAAATATCACACTGGTCAGAGCTTGATAGACCGATAATTGCCAATTTTTTCTGTGTGAAGAGTTCTACTATTTTCTATTTTAATGTCAGAGATGCAACTCATACCCCTCTTCTAAGGTGCTTGTACACTGCCCCAACAAACCCCAACAACACAACAAGTTGTCAGCTATTGGTTGCTGTCTTAAAAAAAAAATATTCAGAAAACCAACTTTTGAATTGAAAAGAATGACTCTGGGACATGTCAGACTCTCTAACAACTCCCACCCAACACCCAACAACCACAAACTGATAGCGTACAATGAGCCAACTGCTGGTGTTTCTGCTGGAGTCTGCTGGTATTTGTTGGGACAATGTGCAAAGCACGTTTAGGGAAAAGGAGGGTGGAGGTTATGGTTGTTGAAGGGCAACAGAAGGTGGATATGACAGTGTTGATGAAGAGTTTGTGCAGTGGGGGATGTGTAAGGGGATTTGACAGGTTGGTGGGTGGAGTGGGTGGGGTGGGGAGGAGTGACGGACGAGACAAAAGGAAGCGCGCGAGCTTGAGGAGTCTGCGGAGGTGTGCAGGCGTGAACAGGTGTCTGGGTTCACTGACATGCAGGAATGGAGGAGGCAGCCCAGGTGCAGCACCGCAGGGGAGGAGGAGCACAGAGCAGCAGGCCCACACTGAGACTACGTGTCCTAGAGAAGGATTGTCTGAATGGGTGTGTGTGTGTGTGTGTGTGTGTGTGTGTACCTCCCCCTCTCTCTCTCTCTGTGTTTGTAAGAAAGAGAAAGGGTGAGAGGGAAAGAAATAGAGAGCACGCGAGAGAGAGAGACAATGATTATGAAGTGTGTC
>PYXC01002822.1:1240000-1415000 GCA_015244755.2 Tenualosa ilisha
CTTTTAGTTCCAAGGAAGGATTTAAGAGAAAATTCTGGAGCATTTCAACTGGCACCCTTACTGAGGCTCTGTGCCCCATTCAGTTACTATTAGCTGCTAGTTCGGTATGCAATCTATGTTATCATTCTTTTTCCGGCCAACAGCCGTCTGTGACCTCGAACAACAGGGATATGTCTTTAAGTCAATTAATGTTCCATGCCAAAATTTATCATTCTTTTTCAGCACAGCACTGTGACCTCGAACAACAATCAATTTTCCATTGAACCTGTTGAAGGGGGGGTGGGGTGGGGAGAAGGGATCTCTTGGGACAGAAATAAATGTGTATGTAGAGGCCTCAATGCAAAGACCCAGACCCAGTGCGGGGCTTGGACTGGCTGGGACTCCCACGTCTATGGTGGTGCTGCTGTCTTCCCACCTCCAGGGCCCTGAAGCTGGGAGAATGAAGGCAGAGAGAGAGTTGAGATCCCTGTCAGCTGTCTGCATGCCCTTAGGCCAGGGCAAGACCATCATGAGCTCCAGCTGCAGGCTTGGCCCTGGTGCAGGGGGGAGCAGGGAGTGGTGGGGTGGGGGTGTGGGGTGTGTGGGGGGGGGCTGGGTGGTGAAGGGCAGCATTGTCCATTCATAGGGTTCACTGTGTGAAAGGTCAAAGAGGAAAGAGAAAGAGAGAAGGAGAGAGAAAGAGAGAAACTGAGAGAGGGACAGACAGAGCGAGGGTAAGAGAAATGGAGGAATGGTGGGAGTGGGAGGTAGACCGGAAATGAAGGTGGTATGGTCGAATGAGCTGGAGAGAACTGCTACACATCAAATAAACATGGAGAAAGTGCATGCACCCACAGTGAAATGCCATGCCTTAATGAAAAGGTAATAGAATGTGAATATATGTACATACTTTATGATGTATTGCATGTCTACCCAACTACAGATATAAACATTGTGTAGTCCAACCAGGCTTTTTAGTAATAATACCTCGAGCAAAGTCAGCTGAGGTTATGAAAACATGCAGTACTATGTTACATAACATACTGGTATCTTTTCAATCAATTTTGTGATAAGCTGTGAAATGTACTGTCATTTTCTTTCTCATAGCTATCCTTTAGCATGATGCATGCCTCTCATTGCCTAAGCTCCCTAGGCTCTCTCTGGTTCCCCTTTTCTCCCTCTTTCTATTTGTGTGTCTGTGCCTGTTAGAGGGAGAGAGAGAGATAGAGAGAGAAAGAGAGAGCGAGAGAGAAAGGGAGTGAGAAGGAGAGAGAAAAGTAAAGGAGGGCTGAGCTACATGACAAGGCTAGGGGTGGGGTGTGGTGTTCGTGGTGGTGGTGTGTGGGGAATACAGAGCGCTTAGCAGATGTGCAGATAAATCTTCATTCGTCCTTCTACTCAGTTAAGCAATTCAGCAGGCGCTGGCCCCGGCCTGGGCCCCCAGCCACAGGCACCTTGCAGGAGCCAGAGATACTGCAGAACAAATTGGAGAACAAACAGTCACATGGGGTCACTAGCACAGTCCTTTATCTTCAAAGTCAGAGAGTCTGAGAGTCAAGGAAAGGAGAAGAGGTGATGTCTCCCACCCCTCACAACCCCCTCATTATTGCCCAGCAACACACATGTTGTGATAGTACCCCACTGGGGCTACTGAAAAGGAGCCACTCTCAAATAAATCACTGCATTCTCTACAGAGCAAGAGGCGTTAATAAGCTCCGTCATCTGTGATCAAAGAAATTAGGGTCTGCCTGTCTGTTTTTCATCATGCTCTCCAATAAGATGTAATGGGACCGATAAAGCTACTTTGACGTGATACCTTCCTGATAGATGGAGGATTCTCCAGTGGGGGAAATGTGTTTTGCTCTTCATCATGTGCGGTTATTCATCACATCTCTGAAGACTGTGTCTCCATGCTCAGATCAAAAGCATTTTTTTGCCATCACAGGCTTGCTGCAATGCTTTGCTAATGCATGGTGATCTTCCATTAGATTGGCATTAGCAATGAGAACACGCAGAAACTTCTTAATAACCCTTTGAGGAGTGAATGTCTATTTATTTATATTTAATCTTATTAGTTATTTATTTATTTTGCATGATGTTCAGAATTATAACATGACATAGAATTTACATTGACTACTAATTAAAACAGTTGCTCATTAGCTTGTTGTATGCTTAACAAATTAACAAATATTCATTACAACTGGGGTGTCCTTAGGAGAGCCACCCACTGAAAATACTTACTGGAGCTCTAAATAGCTGATTATTGCAGGAGAGACTATTTTTGTATTATTGCAGTGACTCATTACATTTTTGACATTTCAAATTTACAAAGGCCTCTTGCAGTCCAAGGACCCATGAGGTGTCGTCAGGGATTGACGCAGGTGGAACACATTCCACAGCGAAAGCTGAAAAAGCAGTCGCAACAAAAAACCTGTTTGCATTCCGTCAGTGAACATCTGGGCATGGTGTGGAATGCTGTCGACTGCTAGGAGAACACCTGAATCTGACTCTGACAGGTGGAAGAGTTGGAGACTTCTGTGGGCGAGGAGAAGAGTTAGAGAGGGGGTTAGAGGCTTATGTGGGCGAGGAGAAGAGTTTGATGGGTGCGTGGAGGGGTTGCGTCTTTGTAATACATGCCACTGCCAGGACCCAGAGGGTTGACAGTCTCTTGTCTTCAGACATCAGTCTTCAGTTCAACATATGGAGGCCTACATTTTAAAATCCATGTAGGTGCAAGTCTCTCTCTCTCTCTCTCTCTCTCTCTCTCTCTCTCTCTCTCTCTCTCCTTTACTGTCAAAGTGATTGGAACAAATGTAAATGAAAACACCATTAGGAGTCACTAATCTCTAGTTTCCATTCTGTGCATCACTGCTGCTCCCTGCCTTAACACACACACACACACACACACACACACACACCACACACACACACACACACACACACAAACACACACATCACAGTGCATGTATCTATGGGTCTTTGAGGAGGACTTTGCCCTTTTCCCATTGCACCTGGGCAGACTAGAGGCCTGTGGTTTCAGGCTCTGTTCCATGGACTTGGAAGCTGCAGCAGTCCGTTGGCCTCCACTGAGACTGGTAAAGGCCAAGTAACGCCACATTGTTGGGCTCAGTGTCTGAGAAAACTAAACGAAACTGCCGAAAATGGAACCGCATGTGCAGCGCATTTATATAAGTGAACTGCAGCGTTTAATGTGGTGCTGGGCTAAGTCAATATAACAATGCCATTAAAGGCTTATTTGGGGCCATTAGGGCAATGCAACAAAGCACAGTGAAGCTGATTATAATGGGCTAAATGTGGCTAAGAATGTCAAAAATGTATTCAAATACAAATTCAATTTGTGGTCATGTTAACAGCTTCCAAAGTGTGAACCTGTCACATAACGGCTTTTTAAAAATGAACCAAACACAGATGCACTGAGGTTCTCAGGGCATTGGGAGACTAAGAAACTGCAATTCACATACAAGGTCTCTTGTAGCAGAATAATAGAGAGTAGGAATGTTTCGTAATAAAAGAGGGGAAAGGACCCAGACACTGCAGACATAATACAACTAATTATTCATGTGCAAGCAGCTCCTTTTTTTACACTGCAAACAAAAGCTGAGAGAAGAAAGAAAGAAGAAAAGAGGAAGAGAGGAAAAAAATGAATAAAAATCCAATGTTCAGGGAGAAAGAATTGCACAGACTGGAGGGAATGTCTTGGAGCACTTAAAACAGCTTAACAGGATGCCAGAAAAAGAGAAAAGAGGAAGGCAGCAATTACTAGCTGACAATACATCATTTCTATGCAAAGGTTTTAAAGGCCCCCCAAACAAGGTCACATATTCTCTGGCCCAGATAATGAGGAACCTATTGCTTGCTCTGATGTGGCCCTGTTTTTGTGGAGGGACCTTTTCCTCCTCCTTCTCTCTCTCTCTCTCTCTCTCTTTTCTGAAAGCCTCCAAAAAGCTAGACCACCAGGCAAGGCCTTTCAGACTGTCCCCATCAGTACTTTAGGACTTCATTCACCGCAGGGAAGGGGTGTGGGAGAGGGGGCAGGGTGTAACACAAGTGGTTGAGTGTGTGTGTGTATGTGTGTGTGTGTGTGTGTGTGTGTGTGTGTGTGTGGTGTGTGTGTGGTGGTGGGGGCATGGGGTGAGAAAGGGTGGTGTGCATACTGGGCAGGAGGCCAGTGGTCTGAAGGGCAAGTGGACGGGGGAGAGAGAATGGTTAGAGGTGAAGGGCCAGGCAATGGAGAGACATAAATGCTTAGTGGACTGAGACACACGTAGAAAAAAAGAGACGTTTTACACTAATTAAAGTTAAAGAACGCAATAGAGAAGGTAACCGTCATGACAGGAGAGAGAACAGGTTGATTTGTGTGGATTGAACAGTTGGGGATGATGTGCGTAGGCAATCAATGCTGGGGTGTAGTAATGGGACAGCTCAAAACTGGGGCATTAGAAAAAAAAGAAAAAAAAAGTGTGTTTGTGTTAAAAAAAAGGCATGGACAATTTATTTCAGTATGTAAAGATTTAGAAAAGCCTCAGCTGGTCACTGTGTGTGATACTGGGGACAAAATCAGGGGAGTGGTATATGGGAGTATGGAGTGGCAAAGGACATTTATCCTCATCTGTGCAGTGAAGGATTGGCTGTTGACAAATGTGTGGCAGTGTCTAGCAGGGGTTTGTGGGAAGGCTGTGGCCGGAGGCGAGTGTGGAGCTGACCAGCTGACCTCAGCCTCGACTGGCGACTGGTAATCAGTCCAGGAGCAATTACACAGACTCTTGGCCACGACAGCCTTAATCTCCCCAGAAAAAAAAAAAAAGAGGCCCAGCAAGCGGCAATTACAGCAATCTTCAACACACTGACCTGCAGCCGGCCGGAGAGAGGCCCACCGGCAGGCAGCAGTCTCACACACAGACACACACACACACACACACACAGTGTGTATACTTTCACACAAGAACATAGATTCATAAAAGCACAATGAGATATTGAACATACACAGTACAGTAATTACACAAGACAACGAAACACACGCACACACACACACACACACTCACACACAGTGTGTATACTTTCACACAAGAACATAGATTCATATAAGCACAATGAGATATTGCACATACACAGTACAGTAATTACACAAGGCAACCAGAAACACGCACACACACACACACACAAACACACACACACACACACACACACACACACACACACACAGTGTGTATACTTTCACACGAGAACATAGATTCATGTAAGCACAGTGAGGTATTGCACACACACACACACTCACACACAGTGTGTATACTTTCACACAAGAACATAGATTCATATAAGCACAATGAGATATTGCACATACACAGTACAGTAATTGCACAAGACAACCAGACACACGCGCGCACACACACACACACACACACAGTGTGTATACTTTCACAGTGAGGTATTGCACATACACAGTACAGTAATTACACACACACACACACAATTACAAGACACACACACACACAAAGTGTCACACTCTCATTCATGTTCACAGAGAGACAATCACATGTACAGTACACGCATAGAAACACCCACAGATGCACAGAAACACACACACACACACACTGAGGACAATGGGCACTGTCTCAATCACTTTCTTTGAAACATTCTCCTCCACACTTTATTTTTCTTGCTCTCACCCTGCTATTATATAGCTGATTTATGGTGCTGAAACAATCTGATGAGTTGAGTCATGTGTGGTCGAACAGAGAGAGGGAGAGAGAGAGAGAGAGAGACATAAAACACTCAGAGTTTGGTTCCCTTTGAACAAGAAGGAGACATACAAACGAAGTAATGTGAGAAAACAGCTAAACACAGGCCAGATAAAGACAGTAAAAGCAGACCCAGCATCTAAGAGAGTGACCAGCTCTGGAATAGATCTTGCCCTGACGTAGTTCCGCCAGCACGCCAGATCAGAACCACATCTGTTCCACAGTCGGCAACTCAGCAGGATGTACAGATGTTGAGGATTTACATCATGACCCAGATATACTTCACAAGATAAAAGCTCACTTTCTGATGGGGACGGCGTCCACACAGGGTTTGGAATGCGCTGCTTTTCAGGACACTTGCTGTAAATCTGCTGTGGGAACCACATATGCTTAGGCAATCGCAATAGATAACAACAGGTAAACATTCTCAGGCCGTTCATTCATCTCACCGATTGGTACACAGACGGTATGCAGTGTACACTAATCTGTGCTGTGGGAGCTTTGGCAAGATCTAATTCCGTGACAATTAGCAACAATGGACTAAGTCTTCAGCTTCCCAAGGCTTGGCAGGGAGAACATGTTTCCACTTCTCCATGTGGGACAAGCAGGCAGGCAGGCAGGCAGGCAGGCAGGCAGGTCTCCACAGAAACAGCCAAGATATAAACCAATGCAGGTCTGGTCCACTGTCCCATTATGTAACACCACCTGACACAGTGCAAGCATATGCAAAACCTTCTTCAGTGAAGGTTCCAAATTTCTTTAAAGAAAAGAAAATGACTTTTTTCCCCCCTCAGGTTCAACGCACTTAATTATGTACATATTGATATAGGCTTTGTATCCGAGAAAGTTGCTGAGGTCAGGGCAACTGAGTACATAAAACTCTCTGTGTTATCAGCTGAAATAGCAGCAATAAGATCAACAGATATAGGATTTTTTCCCTCCAAAGAAACGCAAGCCGACTTTGCCTTGGCTGTCTGGTCTGGACTCTGGCTACGTGACAGAGTTAAATGAGCAGTTCTGTTATCACTATACAAATACTGGCGTTTTTGTTTGGTGGAAGTTGAGCTTCAATTTGAAAATTTGAGACAAATGACTTCTAGCTGACATGTTTAAATGTGTGATTGAATATTCCTCTCTCTCCTCACCTCATTTCACACGCATACATACACAAACACAAATGTGTACACACACACACACACACACACACACACACACACTCACACACTCTCTCTCACACACACACACAGAGACGCAGTATATCAGTGTTAAGGTTTATTTCTCATTAATGTTTACAGAGCTGCTGGAAATCAACAGCAACAGTATAACTACACAGCTGAAAGAAAAAAAAAATTCCAATGTAACTGCTGTGCCGATTTGATAATTTATGTTTTTGTGATGGATTACATCTTGGAGAGCACAAGCAGCAGACTTGCTTTACTTTGAGGGAGAGTTTGGGAGCAACGTGCCAAGGAATTGCATATCATTCATCAGCAGTTATAAGTCTAACCGTCAAAAAAGCACACAACTGTGAAAAATGTGTTAAAGATGTGTGGAGATGTTTTTCAGCTGCAGCTGTGCCGTGGCGGGCAAATGTATGCTTTGAAACTGTGTCAGCAGTGCCCATAGACATTGTGCAATGCGAAAACTATTGTTGTGTACAATAATTCTGAGAATTTAGTGTTGTGCACACATCTTCATGACAGGACTAATACGCTACAAGAGATCCAGCCTACTTTGAAAACTAGACCATAACGCACAATACATAATAATTCTTAAGATTTAGTGTTGTGTGTACACATGCGCAGGCCAATTTTCTCTAAACCTGGTCACAGCCGAAGACAGAAGAGAACAACAGGGAGAAACTTTCAGGAGAGGACGGCCCTGGAAGTCTATGACTGTGTTGCCTGAGAATTTCCACAGTCAATACAAAGGGCCAAAAGGTGCCGCCTTGAGGATCCTGGGGGCAAAGTCACAGCTCCGTGTCACCATTTCTCACCTGGACTCCAGGTTCCTGAGAGCTCCGCCATGTGCAGCCACAGCAGCTGTGGCATCTGCCAAGGAGCATTGTGGAAGAACGAGGAGCAGACGGCGGGTGGAGTGCTGTGTTATATACTTGGCATGGAGGTGGTGGTGGTGGAGGCATTGAGGTAGGTAGGTGGTGGAGGAGGAGGAATGGGGGGGACTGTGGCTGTCTGTCTGTGTTGTGGGTTGTACCAGGCTGCTTGTTTTTCACAATACTCACAAACAAACGAGACGTGGCTCTTTGCGTGCTCTGAATCCACAACACGGCCCATGGTAGGGAGAGAGCATTCCATAGGATCCAAGCTGGCAGTGGTGAAGCCCAAAGCATATGCCATCAGAATGCAGACTTGAGTACCTGCTGTTTGCAATAAATCTGTGATGTCTGGCAGGAATCGTTAATCTATTTTCAGCAGCTTTACAAATCATTCAAAAAACCTTTTAAGGATATTATACCATTACTGTCAACTATTACCAAGGCAGCAGGTGGGTAAACCTTATTTTACTTGTTTGCAATATCCTGAAAGGACACCTTGATTTGTCTTTTTTTGTGCATAAAAAGCCTTTTAGATTTAAGTCTGTCAGTTCAACATGAATAAATAGTGCTTATGCAATTCTCAAATGCTTGATGGGAGAAATGTTGCCCCCTTTCAAGCAGTCAAACTGCATATAAATTCTGTGAAATACTTCTCATTTGAATTGGAATAACTGTAAAATGCATTGACACATCATATGGCCATTTGCATGAGAGCTCAGGACTGGAGGGCAAACTGTTCCTCAAGTCAAAGCTGAGGCTAATGACTAATGATGACCACAATAATCTTTGATATGCTAAATATCCGACAAGGCAAGCTAATGAAATAATAATCACATTAATAAATCAAGGTAATATCCCGTGGGTGAGCCCATTTTTTAAGATCATACCCATATTTAAATGTGTGAGAAATTACATGATTTATGAGCTGGTCTGCCAAAGTGGCAGCTGCCTGGAGAGGATGGCAGATTCTGCACAGAGGTGAGAATGTGCTGTGATCTAGCCCAAGAAAGATGAGGCGAGCTGGGGCTGTGTATGTGGCAGACAGCCACTTGCAACGGCCGTGCCTGGTTGCAGCTCCTGACAGCCCAGACGCACACAAAGCCACGGTTCAAATGAGGAGAGAGATAGATAGATCTCCAGAGGGAGAGAAAGGGAAAGAGGGAGAGAGAGAGAGAAAGAGGGAGAGAGAGGGGGAAAGCTCACACTTGCCAAATGTCAAGCTGCACTGAGTGAGATACAGGAAACTCCATTACGGTTTCAATAACAGGGAGAGCGATCGTTGTGACCAGCGAACCCTGACAATTAGTGATGACCGAACCTCACTCCACTAGCTCCGTCAACAGGCCCGCTGCTGCCCAGCCCGTCTAGCCTGTTTCCCCATCTCAGTACCCCAGCTCAGTCACCTATCAGCAGAGGAAGAGGCGGCGCACAAATTTATAGGCCAGACAAAAATATGTAAGAGCGTGCCTGAAGGTCAGGGTAATACCTCTTTGGTAGTCTTGGTGAGTGGACAGAATTATGGAGCAGAGTTCACTGCAGATAAGACAGTCAGCAGAAAAAAAAAAAAAAAAAAAAGTAGATGCATTCGTTATGGTTGTCAGGGTACACCAAGGGCGAGTGCCCACTCTATGTGTGTGTGTGTGTGTGTGTGTGTGTGCGCGTGCTCATAGGAGCAAGCTGTGTTTGTCATCTTGGAGAAAACAGGGTCTTTCAGAAATGACCTGCTACTGTGCTCTGAGTTTAATGCACTCCTCAAACTCTCACTGTGGCTGGTAATCTATCAATGCTGATTGATCCAGATTCTGTTCACCCGAGTCACTAGAGCCCGTCTGAGTCCTTAATCGAATAAAACATCCGCTCGATCTACCAGCAAAGTTTCGTGTTTCGACAATAACAAAACACACACACACACACACAGTCTTTTTTTTTTCTCTCTCTCTCTCCCCCTCTCTTTGCAGTGTTTCTAAAGGGCAATTAGGAAGATCAATTGAGGAGCCCATGTACAGCCATTCCATCTCATTAAATTAAAACTAATGCCAACACCACGGTGTACAACACCTTTCATTTAGCACACCATCGATCCAAATCGGCCCGGCTAAAGGCTCATTAGCTGCAGGTTCAGGTTGACATCTACCTGTCACAGCTGCTCTAGTCAAGACTCTGACGTTCCCAAACAACCTGGTGGAGGTCATTAGGAGTGCTTGGCAGGACACATTGCACACACTCACAGTTGGCTTCAGCCTCCATATGCGCTAGACTTTACTTCACCATTTACTTTCATTGCTCAATATCATCAGTGAAATAAATGATGACTATGCATTTCTACAAGCTTACTGATGAAGTTCTGTTTCTATAAGCTGTGTTTGTTTCTATAAGCATTAGTATGCATAAAAAATACAAAAAAGTACGTGTAAAGTAATATCTCCTCTTCTATAAGTACGATTAATCTAAGAAAAAAAAAGCTACTGTCGTTGTAGCTCCATTTTTCCAACAATGCTAATTATAAAGTAATGGATTATGCTTATAACGAGTGTTGCTGTACATACAGCTATACAGTTTCTTAACTTTATCTAAATCCCAATGAGTACTTGAAAGATATAGATTAAAAACAACTATTTGATCTCTGTCTTCAAGGGGGCAGAGCATCTCATCTCTGCCTGCTTGTAAATCAAAGGAAATATAATCTACAATATTATTACACATCTTCAAATGAACACTGTATGAATAATAGATCCATCGGTCTCTCAATGACTCTCTCAATGTGCACTCTGGGAGACGCGCCATTGATCGTGGCATATCCTAAAGAACAGGGAGACCCTGCGTTAAGATAAAACCCATCACACAACTGCTCACGTCTCCTCCCCCTCTGCCTCTTCTCTTTTGAGCAAGTAGCGGCTCAACTTACAGTGAATACTGTTAGGTGTCTCACAAACGCAGGCAAGCGTGCACACAGACACACAGACACACACACACACACACACAGACACAATATTCACCCACACAGACACACAGGAAAAGTTGAGAAATTGAGAGGTTCACATGTCGTAAACAAATATCCAAAGCAATTATTTAATTTTAACCTTCAATTTAACAATCAAATTTTTCTCAAGACTGTATGTTTGTTGAAGACAAGACCCATGCCACATATCTAGCTGTAACACATGTAATTATATTGTAGTCCTCACACAACCCTTAAGCAGACACCATGATTAGCTGCATTTGAACAAATGGTATCTGAAAATGCCAGTGGGGCAGTGATAATTAAATACACATATTCACAAACTGTTCTGCAAGACCTCAACACAACCCCTAATTTTCACAGCCTGGGTCATTTCACTGTGTTACTGACAGACCAAAAGTGCCCACACATCATCTGAGTCATCTGAATGGATGTACAACCCCACGATAGATGGGAGAATGTGGCTTGCTGAATGGGCAGAAATTAGATCAACCAGGACTGGTCGGAATAAAACATGAACCACAAAATTGAGTTTGAGGTTGCAACCTTCTGTTGAAGCAACCATTGTACATCACAGTGATTTCATCTTGCCCATGATTCTTTAATACATTTTATATTTAACTCCCGACAAACAACCATGCAATGCGGAATTCGCACAAATAATTCCACCATGATTCGAAAACATTTGATAAATCTGATGCTCAAGTGAATTTCAATTACGGTGACTCTGACCTTTTCAGGACTTCAAACTGTGTTTACGAAATATTGAACGTGTTCAGCTCCACATCACTTGAATGCAAAATGAATGCAGTTTTTTTTTCCTCAGCATTTCTGTGTCTGTTAAATAGAAACCTCAGGAGCCTCTTCTTACTTTGGTTATGAATGACTATTATAACTATTATAATTGTTAAATCTTGCATTACAATGAGCCCATAAAACTGAGAGAAATAAAGCCTTCATATTAAGCAGTGGATGGAAAGCTTGCTCATTCTCAATGCTCACTTTTTGCCAGATTCTCAAACGGCATTTATGAGAATATTGCTGAAAGCAAAACACCATTAAAATTGGACTATCTTTCAGCCTCATTTTCAATTCATTGTGAACGAGCATGACAACTTCTTTTTTTTTTCAAAGGCATGACCTAATCCAAGGACTCTAGGACGAGTTGTGAGGGTTGGAGTCTCATGCATTACTAATGTAGGGAAGATGCTGGGCTAAGCAAGGTGCGGTCAGTGTGTGTATGTGGGTGTGTGTGTGTGTGTGTGTGTGATAGAAAGAAAGAGATAGACAGAGGGAGAGCGAGAAAGAGAGAGAATTATACCACAGCTCAAATGGAATGAGATGTTCTCCTCACAACACAAGTACATCTTAAACGTAGAGAGTTCATGCTTTGAAGAATTTTAATAATTATGTCTTTAGTGCCCTGAAGAAAGGCACATTTTAATTCCTCCCCTCAGGTTTTTGACTGCCACTGTGCTTTTGAGGAGCCAATTTAACCCTCCACCCAGAATCAACATGATTTTACTTATCGACTCAATAAATTAATTCATGCAATTACTCATACATGTAATTAAGGCCCTTTGGCTGTTTGTTGCTCTGTTTTCGAAGAGCTGACAGGTCCTTCTCCACACTGTTACCAGCTATCTGTCTTCCTTAAGTGATACAGATCTCAGGCGTTCTGCCTGTCCAACCTCATTACCTGCCTCCAACCATCCAGCACAGCTCTGCGTCCTACTCAGACTCTCTAAGATACCTCACCCTGCGTATTGCCATAGTCTCACTGCTGTCTTAAAGGGATATGCTGGACTATTTCAACCCATAATCTTGTTGTTTGAGGTCACTGGAGAAAAAGAACGAGAAAATGTTGTGCAACAGGGACCACATTGCACAGAAACTCACTTTCAGTTTCAGAGCCAAGCCCGCTGCCCAGTTCAGTTAGCATTGGCGGCCGGTTTGCTATTCTGTGTGTGTTGTACAAAATTTTCTTGTTCTTTTCTCTACCAATGAGCAGAATATTGCTGTAATTAAAATTAATTTTCATTTAAATTTAAACCTATTGGAATTTCAACATCTCCTCGCTCTCGCCCTCTCTCCTATCACTATTCACTGTCAATTCACAATCATTAAAGACAAATGTCTAAATGTTTACTTTGAACGTTATATTTAAAATTCAGCCAAGTGAGTCGGCACAGTATTCCTGCTGTCATTATAGGTAGGCTTTGCAAGGTGCCTTTGGTTTGTGTGTGTGTGTGTGTGTGTGTGTGTGTGTGTGTCTTAGTAAAGACAACAGGCCATTTCAAGGTGCCAAATCATAATAGGGGGCAACTGCCCCCCCCTTAAAGGTCACAAGGCAAGTGGCACAGTGTGACTCTTCCATTAAAAAAGTGAGACACATTTCCAGTCAAGTGACTCCTAATGAATTTTCTGTCTCAGTCTCAAACACTGAAGTAATTGGATACCAGTCATGCAAAACACAAGACAGGAGCCGTTCTGCCACACTGCATGTTTTGATACCATCATTTCCTGACTGCATCCAGTTGTAATGAATATCTAATATTCCAGACAGTTTTTTTTTTTTTTGTCTGTCTTGCTGCTCTGAAAGAAAACAAGGGGTCCAGTATCATGAATTATGTATGACTGAAAAGGAGTGAATGTGTGGGTGGGTTGCTGTGAGAATTTTCAATGTTTGTCAATATTTACTGTTATATATAATGGTTCTACATGTAAAAAGTTCAATGAAATTATGAATCATTCAATGACAAATTAAACCGTGATTACTGGTCTGTTAAGCTGTGAAGTGTGTGACAAGTGCAAGGCCAAACATCCTGGGACAGTTCTGCACAATTTGCTTTTGTTGGCTTTCCTCAATAGCATGTTCCATATACAGTAATGTGCACTGTGAAATACTGGTGTCAATGACCTGTGGATGCTGTTGTATGACCAACAAACAATCCATCTGTACTCTTGGAAGTGATGTTGTAGTTCTCACATTTGGAAGGTGTGTCGTATCCAAAGAAATTAGCAGACATTCTTAATGCATAGCAATGGTAGGCTACATTCAGTTTTTCATTTCCCTCGACATTATCTGTACAAATGACTGCTGCAGTCATTCTTTACAGTCAGAAACATTTTCTCCACTGTCAAGTGCAACATAGCCCAGACTGACCTCAGCTATAAATTTTAATAGTCTCTTACCAAGAGCGTGTAGTCAGCTGAGAGCATCACAGTGACTGAAATACTGGGAGCAGGAGGAAAGGTCAAGCCTCTCCGGTCTCTCACGAAGGTACAAAGAGAAGGATGTCTGAGTTAAGTCTTTGTCCCAGTCCACCAAATCAATATTCAGTGACATTTTTAGTAAGGCTCTGGGAGTCAGCAGGGTTGGGGGTGGAGGGTGGGTGAGGAGGGGCAGGTTTTGTCTCAGAGATATGCTTTTGAGGCAGCCCAATGGGCCCCGCATGACTATTAGCCCAGCGTTGGACCCCGCAGAGAGGAGCCTGTGGAGGGGGCCAAACAGGCGCGGAGGGCCTGTCATTTACAGGCTGATGAGAGGGAAAGGCTTGGGCGGGTGGGGATTGGGGGGTTGTAGGAGGCTTAGATGGGGGGGTGATGGTGGTGGTTTGGGAGCTGGTTGTCTTAAGGGTGATAGAAGGGTGGCCAGTTAAAAGGGTTTAGTTGTGTGTGTGTGTGTGTGTGTGTGTGTGTGTGTGTGTGTGTGTGTGTGTGTGTGTGTACTCTATGTGCATGAGTGGGTATGCTGGCCAATCCAGTATATAAATCTGTGAGCACTTCAGCATGCACTGTACGTCCTGTAAATCACTTGCTGTAAAGTACTGGGGATGTGTTTTCAGTGCCCCGCAGAGTCAGAGGTAGTCCAAGGCTATTCCCAAGACACAGGGGTTTTACCCCATAATAAAAATGACCAGTATTACTGTACTGCACCTACCTCTGGTTGAGGCTGCGCTGATGCATGCCATTCGAAATGGTTTTAGAAGACTTGTGTAAGTTTAGAAGACTTGTTGAATGTACGCAGTGCCCTCACGTCTGGTGGAGCCCTCTTTATTGATTATATTGGAAGCTATTTATTGTGGCATAGGCAGCATGACCAGACCACTTTGGTTACACACCTAGTGCTACCTCCTAGCAAGGGTGGCATAGTACATCCATAATGGCTTAAAACAGAAAACAGAAAAGAGATCCATTTTGTGACTAGAGGTGTCAGCTGTGGCATCATACAAATCTTTTCAGATTGGAACTAAATGTGACACTCACCGCGGGCCTCAACTGAATAGGATTCCACCATAAAAAATGCATGTCTAGCCACCCCCCATGGATTTCACTGAATGAGTATATTCAGTTGCCGTGATGCTGGGTTGCAGTGTAGACCCTACAACCCCTGAATACAATGTGAGCTTTGACTTATTTCAGAGAAAACAGTGATATTAAATAATGGATACTGCATAGAAACATTTTCAGGATATACTTTGTACCACTGTGACATTAAAATGCCGTGATGGTGTACCAAAAACTTATCAGCTTTGCACAGGTGCATCTGAGTGTGTGCCAGGTCCCTGCTAATATGCTCAGTTTATTATGCATGCAATTAAAATGCTCTGACTCATTAAAGCGATGCCATGTAAACTGAGACTGAAACAAAAGAAAATCCTCAAGATCACAACTGCAAAATTTCCATAATTATAAGGTATGAATAATCTAATTAAAATATCCAGTCAGGAGAGAAATAATTATGAACCACAAATTGATTAATTTGAGCTTAATCCTGACACGTTGATGAAAAATGGGTCGTCAAGGAACAAAGGCATAGGGGAAGACATAAGAGACATTTGAATGTGTCAAACGTCGTTAATGACGCCATTGTTAGCCTTCTCCAGTACTTCTTTGCAGAAATAGTGAAGCTCAGTTTTCTCCCGCTAGTCCTCTGTAATGTGTGAGGAAAGACAGCAGACTAGACTCTGAAGGTGTGACGCATGGATAAGAATATTGATTTGGGGGTTGTCTGCGCAAGAAGTTTAACTTCTTATTATGCAGAACGAGTCCCAACGTGACCTGGGGGGGGGGGTAAAAAAACGAATGAGAGCCAAGTTGCTGTCTATAGGGAAGCCCACTGACTACCCCCCATCCCACCCCACCCCCTCACTTTCCAATCCCCCAAAGAGCGACCAATCTCACAGGTGCCGGGGAATAATGAGGGGATTTGAGGGGCCGAGTGGATTAATAATTGAGGAGCGTAGACCTTGCTGTCAGTCAGCCGAAGTTTTTGCGTCGTGCTTTATTAACATGTTCCAGTGACAGTGTCTGGCAGGCTCTTCCTCTCTGTCCAGTAACGAACATGGGGAAAAGGCCCAGGCCAGCCTGAGGCTAGTCAGGTGTAGAGGTGCAACAGGGGCATTCTCATCTCTCCTTCTTACCTCTCATGTGAAAATGTGGCTGACAGAGAACTGGGAGAAGCAAAGGAGGAGAGTCACAAAGGCAGTAAGTGAACCACTGAGACAGATATGTTTCCAGTATGTCACCTAAAGGTGTGTGTGTGTGTCCACAGGAATGCACCACCAGCGAGATTACTGCAGTAGGATGCTGCTGTTGCTCTGGGGGAGGTATGCAGGTGTTTAGAATTTTCATTTTTTTTTTTTCAGTAGCAGATAGGTGAAGGAACAAACAACGTCTACACACACATGCATAGATAAACAAACAGGCTGACACAAGCAAATATATGCACACGCACATGAAGGCGAAAGAGAGAGAGAGATGAAAAGTTTACATTTTTTTCTTTAAAACACAATCCTAAACCTGTCACTACCACTATCCTCAAGAGAGTGCATGTTTTCCAACCTTGGCAATAAGCCAGCACATATGAGAGGGATAGACCATTACCTCTCACTGCTTATGGTACCTTGTGTCTATTTTTCAAGCAATTGTCTTTAGAATGCAATCTAATCTTCTGCAACTCTGAGACAACTGCACAACCCATTTATTTTTTGATGGAGGGCATTTACTTTTTTTCATGTGCATCCCTGTTGAGACTACAATATTTCACTCTTCCCAGCGAAACCTTAAACATAATCAATATGACATGCCAAACAATAGAACGCAATGATTAGAGTTTAATACCCTCGACTCGAGAATCGCTAATGTTCCTGTTGCAGAATATTGATTTCTTCCACACCGAGGCAGTTCTAACTAAAATGCACACTCTGAGTAAGGGCAAGACTCCTATCAATACCCTTGCAAATAAATACACTTGTCTTAACTGCGCAAACATTTCACATGGTTTCTTTGGAAAGCAATGCAATAGCACATTTTTCATTTGGTTTGTTCAAAGCTGCCCAATAGACGAATTAGTCTGTTTGCTGCAGGGCATTGCCATGGAGATAGATAGATGGGCTGTCAGCATTTGAGAGGATAATGTAATGGTGTCTATTTACTTTGCCCCTCCGCTGATGATACAGATCCGATAGATATCTAATTATACGCTGTTAACTCAAATTAGATAAATATCTTTGTTGTCCTTATAAAGACAGTCTTACAGTGTAGGAGACAAGTCAAGGCGTGTCACAGAGGCAGACTTCTTTTGAAACATTCATAGCTGGAGGGGGCCAGCAGGTAATTAATAACCCAAATGGCAGTCGACTTCAGACCAAATCTGGCCCTGAACCGGCTTGAATCTGAGCAAGTACGGTATCTTGGTGAGTAGCTGTGCCTAGAACGCTGTGGGTGACAGCCATATTGCACGTCTTGTGTTACAGGGGGTTGTGTTCCCCTCCTCAGGGGACCGCCTCCACTAAGGAATCTCTTCCCAATATCGGGCACCTGATAAATATTCTATGACGCGTGGGCTGCTGGGTAATGACTGAATCTGTTGCTTCTCCACCCCTCCCTTCCCACTGTTCCCCATTTGTTTGACTGGCATTTGATGGAAGAGGAGCTTTTGAAAAGGCAGCACAATGCTGATCACTCCCCTCCCGTCCACCCCCCTTTCCTCTGCTCTAGAGGCTGAGCTCGGAGCAACAATGCCCCTTTGGGATTCCTCTTCTGATCTCCAAACCAGAGACACCGGTGTCAGTAACAGATCCCCTCTGCCGAAACCACCTCCTTAGACACATACACACACCACACACACACACAGCAGATACATTTAGTGGGAGGGTCTCCCAAATCACTCCAAGACTGTCTTCAAAGTCAGATATATAGTGACACAGGCATAAAAGAAAACACAGTAGAAAACTGGACACTTGTGACTGTTAGAGTAGAGATAACTGCAAGGACGTGTTTCGAAAGCATTCTGGCTGTCACTACAAAGGGTTAATGTGAGTTGTGTGTGTCTGCTGTTTCGCTGACTGAAGTCAGGGGCTGACAGCATGATCAATAGAGCAGATTACTTCCCACTGTCAGCTATCACCTTTCTCTCTGCGCCGGCTATCTGAGCTTAGACCAGTGGTTTGAAGGGGGCAAATGTGTGTGTGTGTGAGAGAGAGAGAGTGAGAGAATGTGAGAGAGACAGTTGGTCCTTATAACCTTTGTACGACTCACAGAGGACAGATTAAATAGTACGTTTAATGAAAACAGCTAAATTGCATTATGCACTGAAAGAGCTGACAAGATGAAGCGACAAATTCTAATCCTGAAAAATAAAATGTCTTGTAATACTTTGGATATTAGCTCTTAATCTAACAAAGGAACCTCAGACACTCACCAGAATCATTTTTTAAACAAATACCATATTTAAGAAATGACAAAGCCCATCCTGACTGACATTGTCTGTGTCTATTCTTTAAGCCAGTCGGCTGCTCCTGAGTCTGACCCTTATTAAGTCATTAGACAGAGCCACTTGACTGCAGGTCACACTCTGCTCTGTGATGGGCCTCAGAGCCCCAGCTTGGGATGAATTCTAAATGCATCCAGGGAGGACCACAGATAACCCCGGCGTCTCCCATCTCTCTACCCAACAATGACTTATGACACACAATGCTGTGACTCGAAAGGTTTCTTTTTATTTTTTGTTGTTGTTTTTTTAACATTTTGAAATGTTTTTTTTCCAAGTGTTTTTTTCCTTTTTACATTTTGAATATATTCTGCTACAGGTGTTATTGGCAAAATACTAAACAAGCTACCATAAATGGCCAGGATACTGGTATATTCTTTCTTGCAACAGCTGTAATACTATTATTATAACATAGTAACAAGCAGTTAATACAAGTCTTTTCACAACTTAAATTATCATTCATGTATAAAGTAAGAATGAATGTAATAACACTAAAAAGTAAGTATAATAGCATGACTGAGAGAGGGATTGGTAGGTCTAAGAATACAGCTCAAACACAGTTGTGGTTCGACCATAGGCACAAAGCTGGAGTCTAAGGCTGCAGGTTTACAGCCATGGGTATACACTTTACCTGAATGTATTACTGCTTTTATACAATGCTAACAACCAGACGTCATGAATTTATCCGAACACAAATTATACAATATAAAATATGAGGCCACTATGTCAAAAGACAGTGAAAGTTTAAATCACAAGGGAATTGTGCCATTGTGGAATATAATACAGTTATACAGTGTCATGCTCATGTGAGGAGTCTTCTGTCATCTCATTGAGCAGGCTGTTAAAGGTTAAATTACAAGACATTGCATGATTCAGTCCATTTTGATAATTGTCACACATTTTTTCGGCGGTGTCCTTTTCCTCAGATTAGCATGCGCTTATTGCTTAACCTGCATTTACATCATGAGTCTCGATCTACAGCTAATTAGCATTTTAACCAAACCAAGGCAGCTCATGAATTCAATTACAAAAGACCAATGGGAAGTGGATGAAGCGGACAAAATCATTTATTTCACACCATAAGTAATTTCCTTATTTGTAAGGTCCAGGCCTGCAAATGTCTCTGATTAGCTAGCTGTCTTACAGGAGGAGGTTAGCCTAGTCGTAAGCCTCTCTGTCAGACAGTGTGACCGAGCTGCAAAGCCTAATAGCACAGCAGGTGTTTTGGCAGCAGCAGTTGTCCTGCACCATGCTTTAATCCTATTAACAAAGATCTCTTACATACTGTAAAAGGGCCAGTCAAAAGGAACAGGGACATGTAATCGCATTGCTGCAACAGAGCCAGAGAGATATAGCCCGGGGGCAGAGTTAACTCTTGTCTCATAATGGGACCCTTGATATTTGGGTGAGACTTTCAACATAGTGAGGAAGCTTATGTAGTGTTTACAATGGCTTTGACGTACTTTATGTACCAATCCTAAGTAATTTTAAACCAAAATGTAATCAAAAGTGTGTCATTATAACTTGTGCTGTCTTTTAAGGTAGTGGCTGGGCCAGACGATTATACAGACTAGTTGACTGAAGGCTCCACATTTTCAACCAATTGTCAACAAAAGTGTGCCTCCTACCTATTCTACTCCATGTTCTATTGATCTTCATCTTGCGTGCTACCTTAGCTCCCGTTTCTATGGTAACTGAGGTGACCCTTAGGAGCGACCTTTCGACAGATGAGTGTGCAGGGATAGGGGTCTGGAGAGAGTGGGAGACACAGACACATTAGACACTGCCAAGGCGCTGAGACACAGCCCAGGTCTCAAGATGAAAAAAAAGGGATTTCAATTAATTATACACTGATTTGTATGCCATTCAGAGTGGTCACACTAAGCCTGTGAGGAATGGCTATGAGTTTGCTGGCCTTTATTTCCCTTGCATGTGTTCTCCCAATATTATAGACCATTATGGTTTCACAACAATAGGTCAATGACATGACCTTCATAGAACTAGTATTGATCAGCATTCATGGATCAAGATGATACAAGGCCAGAATCATTTCTTCGCATGTATAATGTAAAGAACTAATGGAAAGGCAATGAGCACCATCACATAGTCTGAAACAAAGCATGTGGGTACAATGATCAATACTACATGCATACTTTAAATTAATCAAGTGCTTTGATAGGTGGAGCAGGTCTGGCCAAGAACACACACAAGAAAAAGAGAAATGGGGGGTGGCGGGGGTGCAGGGAGATTGGAGGATTGCTCTTATAGAACAATGCACTTCTTATTAGAGCCATACTGCATTTCTTCCTGTTTTTTGTCCACAACACTGGGACATGTAAGACCCCTAGTGCTGGCAGCAATGGTTTAGGATAGAGATTCATTTTCCATCCATGCTGGGAATGCACAGAGACAGGATAAAATTGCCTTTGTAGGCTGTGTGGACGTCCATGCCAAATGACTCACTTTTCTAAAGCCCTGGGCTCCCCTGCTGGTTGCAGAGAGACCACCTGAGAGTAATGTGCTGTGAAGGGCTGGAATTGAGTGGTACCTGGCGTGAGACTGGATCCGAAATGCGCGTCCCAGTGTGCTTGAAGATGTGTGTCTGTTTTTCCACTAAATGGAGTTCATTCACACATCGGTGCTCACTCAATTGTCATCTGCTGTGCATGAAACAACAAGGGCCGGGGTAAGACCACTGGGAATGGGTAATGCCAAGAGCTTTACGTAGTTTGTGTGTGAGTAAGACACTAGAAAGCACATTAACCAGCAATAATATGTAAGTGATGGGTTACTTTTGTTATGCTTCTTACTTATCAGACTGACATCAACGCCCTCAAATCTACTTGTTTTAATAAATGATGAAAACCAGGGAATCATTTATGGTTTCACAGCTCCAAATTGCATTCATACGTGATTAGAATTAGTAAGACTTGAGAAATGAGCAACAATTCCCTTCACACTGACATCAATTATCAATGTCCCTAAACGAAACTGCTATCACACCTTGCCACATAGACATTTTTTCTCACTCACATATTGCGGTAATAATTGGTATTTCACCAAGTGTGGAGAGGTGCTGAAACAGTGCTTAGTTATGCTAATAAGCTTTGGGACTGTTTTACAAAATTATGACCGTAGTAAATTCACACATGCCACATGTGGCCTCTCCTGAACACACACACAAGCGCACACACACATGCACACACTTGAAAATCTTCACTTGCAAAGTGAAGTCTCTTCACTATACCTTTGAGTTATGAAAAGTGCTTATTCAATGATAAGAACCTTTTGCAATTAGTGGGACTTTTTAGAGAATCCAAGCCTTAATGAGAGCTGACACAAATTGCATACATGTCAGGACATCATACAAAGTATGCCTATGTAGAGAGCAGCCTGTGCTGCCAGGACTACTGCGGATTCGTCAGGATTGGCTGCTTCAAGGGCTCTTTCATTATGGTGCTCCACGGTGACTAACTTCACATAATGAAACCCTTGTTAGCGCTGATGGTGGTGGCTATTACAGGTAGAGTCAAAAGTTCCAAGAACCTGGCAAACCTGATGCCCACTAGTAAGATGTATGAACACATATATTTGTCATGTGCTTTCAACATCAGCTGATGTGCATGTCAAGTAGTGGGATGTGGAGGACATGTATTTTTACTGTTAATAATAAATCAGCAGATGATTGCTTAACATGCTTAACATATATGTCTGTGTTGTTGGTATACCATTGAAAGCTCTTAGCAGTGCAATCAGACAGGCTTCATGTTGAAAATTAGACTGTAGTGGATTGCTTGATGGATATGACCAGGGGACAAGCCTCTTTTAAAGCTAGGCTATGAATTCCATTCGAAATATTCCCGTGAAGTGTCCCACTCCGCTGGCCAACACTGAATTGCAACTCAAATGCCTGGGTACTTAGACCACATGGACTGGCTGTTCTTGTGGAGTTAAGGGCACTTCATGTTGCAGTTTGATAGATATTGCCCCACTCATCAGTGGAGCAGCAAAATAGCGCTTATGCCTTTTTTCCCCGTAACATGTGGCAGAAAAACAAGTCACTCAAAGTAGTGCATTATTCTGTTGCAGGCACTCTTTAACCTATATGGAAGAAAAACTATATGAATACTTTTAGCAAACAAGAAAGGTTATAAATTAACCACATGTGAAGGGGGGTATTCTTGATAGATAGATAGACAGATAGATTGATAGATAGATGGATAGATTTATACTTATTCCGTAGGAATTTCAGGAATTCTGTTATTTTGTAATGTTATTTGTATGGCCAATGAACATTTATGACTTCTTACAAATATGTTTTTACCACATGAACACTGGAGGAAAAAAGACTTGAAGTGGATTTTATGCAGCAGTATTGTGGTCTATCTAAACTGGTTCATTTTAATTTTGTGTGGAACAGCTCGTTTCGATTGATCACTTTATGGGGGATTTCATGTAATTTCATACCACAATCAATATATGTAGCCTGTCCCTCCCCATAAAGAGTAATTAGTAGCCAAGAAAGAGGCAGTATCACTCTAAGGGCTGAGCAGAGTAAGTAAAATCCCTTTGAACAAAGGAAAAACCTTTTGCCAGGCTTTACTGTAATCTTATAGACTTTTCTTAAGGGTGTAATAGGGTGTAAAAAAGGATCTTGTGCAATACTACTGGTATCATACACAGTGAATTGGTCTCTCACAGAATCACAGTATGATCATTTCTGGTAAGGGCAATAAATACACAAGAAAAGACCATTTTCAACAAACAACAAAATTTTTGCCATAAAAACAGGCTGTTATGTTATGAATCACATTCTCTGTGAACTTCTAGCCAATTGACAACAATTCCCATTAAAGAGTATCCCAGCCCACGGTTCATACATCATTCATTTGACTAGGGAGAGGAGTGCAGGACATGGCAACTCTGCCACAACACCAAATTACAGAGATGAAAGGAAAGAAGCTGTGAAAAATAGATAGAGAGAGATATAGAAAGAGAGAGAGATAGAGGAATGTATAGAGGAGCGAAAGTGCCGAGAGCAATAGGAAAGGTTTTGTCTGGACTCTTGATGGAGTGTGTGTGTGTGCGCGTGTGTGTGCAAGAGTTGGACGGTGGAGTTTTACTGTCTCCTTGATCAAATGTCTCTGTTGCATCAGCACGATTTGAGAGACCCTACATCATGCACACACTCACACATTGGAAGAGAAAAGGCTATTTTTTACAGATAAAACCTCATGAATGTGTGGACATCAAACACCTCCACATACTGATATACACACGTTCACACACAAACAAACACACACACACACACACACACACACACACACACACACACACACACACACACATACACACACACACACACACACACACACCTGCCTCACTGCCCAAAGCCTGCGGTAAAAACTTAATCCGGCAAAACAATTCCTAGGCCCGGGGGCCTTCGTGGACAACTCGCCAAGGTCACCGGCTGCACCACTCCACACACCCCTAGGCAGAACACCCCTCCCCAGGCCTTGCCAGTGAGCGTCGGAGCTCTGCTTAAGATGCACTAGGCTAGCTAACTCTACAACAGGGAAGGCAATTCCCTTTTTTCATATCCCCCGAGCCATCTTTGAAGGTCTTCACCATCACACACACACACACACGCTCACACACACACAGACACACACACACACACTTCAAAGGCAGGTAGGATTAGAGGAGAGGAGGACTCACAGGTAGCAGCTTTCACTAAAGCAGATGTGGCTCAGATTTGGTTCAACTATGGTCCAGATCCTAGACCTCCCTACTTGTTCTGCTTCTTGTTATGCTTACAATGAGCTTGAGCAGGCCAAACCTACAGACTGAGTTTGATACCAGTAGTTATGCACGCCTGTTTCATTTTGTCTGAATTATGCCAACAATGGAAAGAATTGCAATGTTTTAGATGTTACCCTAGTACACATAATGGTGACTCCTGTTGATTACCTTAGATTACACTACCACAGTCATGAACGGCAGGTCTGTTACTAGTTACCACCATCACATTGCACATTCCCACACCCTGTTTATGCCTGTTTGAGAAACCATTGGGCGGCGGAAGACATTTAGAAAAAATTCCACAAGTGTTTTGATTCTTATTTAGCCACTGGCTCGTGATATATTCCATATGTACAGTCATCTTGCTCAGATGAGTGCAAAGCACATGTGAGATAGGAAAATAATACTCTTAACAGTTGTAAGCACCAACTGAATGTACTCATCCCAGTGTATAATGGGCACAAACTATTTCCATTAGTGTTTAGTGAAACTAACACAAATGGAAATAGCTGTTCCCTGCCGATGATGATATTGTAATACCTTTAAACGTATAAAGGCACATGCTTGTAGTATGAGTGTATCTGTATTCTAAACATTCATACTACATTTCATTACTTCACTGTTGATTTCATCATGCCTCACAGATAATTCAAATCTGACACTAAAAGTCATCTGCAATATATTTTTGGCCTCTTGACATTTGATTGCTGAGGGAGATAATTGCAATTAATTGTCACCAATTGCCAAGATAATTACAAGCAGAATGGCTATGTTCTCCTAATGACATCTTGCCCATGCATGGACAGCGGATCCAGTATTTAGACTGCAGTTTCAGCCGATCAATGAGTCTAATTTGTTTTTCAGCTCCTCGCTGCCAAGGGACCATGGACAATAATGATCACTTACTGCTCGTGTCTACATTAGCTAGAACACAAAAGAGAGATAGACAGAAACAGAAACACACACACACACAGAAAGAGAGAGAGAGAGAGAGAGAGAGAGAGAGAGAGAGATGATAAAGAGAGAGACTGAGAAACACAGAAGAGGCAAGGACATAGGAGAGATGACTAAGTTGTCTCAGTTACTCTGGAGACGCAGAGCGTGGGGAGTGGAGACTTTTGTATTTACACACTGTCACTCATAATTCCCTACAGCTTGTAAATTCAGAATTATGACACACAGGTCCCCCCTTTTGGTAGTGAAACTTGAGGAAGCGGATTATTTTGCTTATTAAATACTAAGCCTCTTAAAAGACTGTCAGCGCAGGATTTGCTCGCCATGAAGCCACTTTATAAATGCAAATGTGGAGGCACGGCAGTCATGCCTCGGAGGAGGAAGAGGTTTAATGATGTGAGACAAAGCGACGCTCCATTTCCATGGTGGACTCAGCCCCAGCCACATCCCGTGAGCCTTAATCAGGCTTTTCACAGCATGACACCGCAGAGACATACACCATTGAGGCAACAGGGTTATTATGGGTGAAGGGCCTTGTCTATGTCAGTTTGTTGTGAGTGTACATTGAAATGAAGTTTACCACTTTGTGACACAGTTTTGTTTATTTCAGAAGGAATGTATTGTAAATTCTGAGTGGATGGAGAGTTAACTTATTTGTGTAACACTCTATGAAGACAGTATTCATAAAACATTATGAACACATTTATAAAAGGTTATAGTGCATAAAGCCTAATAATTGACATACCTTATATGAATACTGAGTAGAAAGTGTTACTCTTATTTGTTTAATGAAACATTTAATATTCCCTCTGAGACAACTAATACGGTGAAGTTTTGATTCAACTTTAGTACAAATGTCCATACAATGAAGGAGAAATCCTCTGTGAATCAATCCACAAGAAAAAGAACGGGAATATTTTATGCAACATAGCCTTATAGTGAACCATTAACTAACACTAACTGAATGGAGCACAGGAACTCACTTTTTCCTATTCCCCATTCAGTTAATGTTAGCTTCTGGTTCGCTATTCTGTCTATGTTGTATCAACTTTTCTCATTCTTTTTCATACAGACAGCACTTGGTGACCTCAAACAATAGGGCTATGGATTGAATCACACCGGATCTCTCCTTTATGAGAGCAAATAAATTGACCTGAATGGAAACTAACTTAAATCAAATAATTGCAGAATTAAGAACTGTTTTTAAAATCAAAAAAATTGTCTCAGGTTTACTATGGCAAGGAGAATAAAATTTATTACAGATGACATCTCACACTCCTACTTCATCTCAGACATCCCATCAATGTCTATTCAGTATTAAAAATGGCTGTCACTGCCATATCCTGAAGAAAAATGGACAGCTTGGATCATGGAAACATGGGCATATATCAAAATCTTCACAGTTCCTGGGTGACAACCTGGCTGGAGTTAATACAGCAATATATATTCACCCAAGGCGCAATGATAAGGATGGACAGCAAGCAAATGATGCTTGAGTTAATTGAGGTGGCATTAAGAGAGGGCCCAATTTATCAAGTCAGAAAAACCTTAAAGGAAATCCGCTGTAATCCTCCCCATTCTTCATGCAGCCCCACCCTGGTTACCTGGATTCAAGTTTCAAGTAACACTAATATTTTAGAAGGCAGGTGGTGATTGATTGTTCCCGAAGGGCAGGTCTATCCAGGAGAAGCCACAGCCTCACAGATCTTTCCCAAGATTGCACACGACTGCACAAACTCCCTTGCACATTCAATTATGCATAGAACTTAAGCATGTCAATTTCTCAGTTGAATACGCTGATGTCATGCATATACAGATTTTTGTATTGTGATTAGAAACAGAAATAGAAAAAATTGAAATAGAAATGAAAAAAAGCATTGAAGGTTTCCACTGCAACTTGAGCAGACTAGTCTGAAAAATAAAATGTGTTTGAATAATTGACAGAGAAAGCAACTGTTTGAACGGCCACATCTCACAACGTCTGTCACTTAATGACTTAAAGCAATTAACAAAACCAAAGTAAATAACAAAATCTAATAATGTATTGCTTTTAGTAGACATCCTCCTTTAAAAAGTTTTGCACTGGAACACGTGACTTCATTGCTCATTTTGCAGCAGAATTCAGTAGTTATGTAGTAATGTCATAGTTACAAACACACACACACACACACATATTGGTCTTCCTTGTCAGTTAATTGATGAAATTCCTCTCTCCAAAGACTATCTTGCCATGAATTCAGACATCTTTAAAATGAAGTTAAATAGAAGATACAGCACTCATTACCAATGCTAAACAGTTGCTACACAAATGGAACAGAATCCACATGCAGAGGACAAATATTTGCAGCTGTGGTGAGCATTTCTTTCTCTAACAAAATATCACAAGTTCCCCCAAGATTTCTCTATGAGTTGTTCTAACCTTTATTGATAAAAAGTGGTGAGACAGGAAATGAGTGGGATCGAGAAATAGCCCCTAACCAGACTTCTACCTGTGTTGTCATCAGCCCTGGACACGTATGTGGTATGATTAGATGGTTAGCTACTGTTTTCCTCACAGCTCCCGCAAGAAATGTGAAATGTGACACTCGCTGCAGTAATTGCACTAATTTCTTTAGCAACATGCAGAGAAATTAAACTGTTATTGTGTTGCTCTGACTTTTAACAGGAAGCAAATTACCTGTGCTGCACTTATTAAGATTTCCTCATTAAAAAAATGACTACACACAAACAACATTACACCTCTGTATGAATTGCTTTGTGTGGCAAAAGGGAATGGTGAAGGAAGATGATAGTTTTTAAAAACAAAAATGTTGTTTTCACATTATCTGGACACACATATAAAGTTTGTCATATTATCTGCATGGCTGCACATTGCATTTAATGTTTTTTTCTTCAGTGAACTGAATAAGATCTGACATAACCAAATTCAAACCCTTCATACAAAACTTGTTTTATATGTAATTTGTTTGCTAATAGTTTGTGCTTTATAGCCTTATATTGTGTAAAGCTTTCCTTCTGAGATTGCACATATTCCTCACAAAACAAAATAAACAGTGATGACAACAAAAAACGATTTTCTTCCCTCACATACCCTTGATTTCTGTTTCAAAGTTGTGCCTTATCAAATGAAAACAGACCTTCCCATTGCTGAAAATGTAACCTTGCAATGCAGCAGGTGGCCTTGTGTCAGCAAGTCTAGTACTGTGTTTACCCAGTGCAAGTGACAGACAGGTTGAACTTGATGGTGATTACAGCCTTAGTAGGGAGGAAAGAGATGAGCACATTCTAACATATAATTAGCGACTATAAACCCCAATTAAGCTAGCTGCGGTTTCTAACATCAGATATATCTACCTGTTACAGATGCCGTGTTTTAGCAGGTAATTCACCTTTTCATTTTAAGCTCTAACCATGTTTCTTTTGTTTACAGATTCTCCAGTGTTGGAGCTTTAACTCTTCAAACGTGAAGAATTATAGCAAATTATATGTATCATGAGAGAAGGACGTAGATCACAAATAGACGATAGTGTGGGAAAGCATTTATCATACTACGCTATCATACACTACTCTCACACTTTCTGTAACTGATGAAGACCTGCTTTTAAAAAATGAGTAAATTATGAATAAATGAATAAATAGCCATTATGAATATATGAATAAATAGCCATTGAGAGTCCAGCACCTATAACGTCAAAACAGAAGAAAAAAAAAACTTCCACAGAGATGTAATATTGTTCCGATCACTCAAACCTGAATGCTGGTGTTAGCACATACAGAAACAAATCATTTGACTGCAAAACTCATGTGCATGCAAGACTCCTAATGTTCACCTCAAAGTCTGCTGATGTATGTATAACTGTGCCCTGAAGTTTCTTGTTTACATTTGATTCTGAAAGTGAAAACGAAAGTGTTCTAGAGGCATTAGGTTCAACTGCTCATGGACCTCCGACCACAGGCCTGGGCTTGAGAAGCGCAGTCTGAAGTCATCTGTCTGTGAGCACAGACAGCCATCCAACTGGGAGAAATGAGAAAAGAGTGTTTGTCTTTTCATGCGTGGGTGCTTTGATAATCCTTTGTGATTTATCTGTTTCAAGTTTTCAAAGAGCCAGCACTGTCTCTGTAGACAGCTTGCTCTCAGAGTCACACATCAAACAGCTCAAACAAGAAGAATTTCTATCATTAATTTACTCCAATTCATTAATGGTTTGCTTGGGTTTGTGAAATATTTCACGAGAAGAGATTGATAAAGAATTGACTATCTTTGAAATCTCCATCTGTGAAATTTCTTACAGTGGAGTGCATTTGGTGTCAAATGTTATTTGTGAGGGATCGCACAGCTCTTTCTTGCTGCTCTGACATGAAAGTTAATTTATTGATGGGGAAGGAGAACAGCAGGCCAGTCTTATTTTTAATATACAGATTGAGCGCACAACCTATAGGGGAGAAGTGTCTTTGCATCTTCTTGATTTAGCTTATTTTAAATAGTCAAGAAGGTCCATGTTCATTCCATTGTCATACTTGCATACAAATGAGGCCACTCTCTCATTCCACTCTCTTGAAACCACAAATACCAAAATAACCACTGAAATATTTTCTGTGTTGTTTTGAGATGATAAAACACCCTTAATGCCTTTAATTCAAACACACTGCTTTATGGTCATCTTAAGGTGTCAGTCTTTAAAATTTGTGGTTGTGAAGTTTAGTTTGCTCCACAATTACCTGAATCCATCACATATCTATACACATATCTTATAAATAATACTGCAATGAAACAAATCTGATGCTAGCCATAAGTGTCCCATAGGACTTGTATGTTTGTTAGACCCTATTAAAACATCATATACTGTATACCTATTCACTTTAATTCTTCAAATGTGACCCTCAACAGCAAAAGCAGTCCCACAGACCATTTTTAAAAGTAAATTAATAGACAACAAAATAAGCTTTCAAACGATACCTATATCAAAAATATTGGCCAAAACATTACAGAGATATGGTTGTTCACAGTGTTAAGGTGTTACAAGTCAGAAAAGGGGAAAAAAATGAGAAATATAGCTGTGAATTCAATAACATTGTGACATTGTTTGTCCTTTTGTTTGGGTGCAGCTGTTTTGAAAATTATGGCTATGAACTCATTCTGAACTATGAACACTTTCTGACATTTTCCTACCTTGCTAGCAGTGTAGCCAAACAATTGTCTTTAGCTAAAGCCAAGTGAAATCTGCTGATTTAAAATGCAATCGTGACAGGAATTCCACTTAATTTCTCATTTACCTCCACCACTGGTCAGGAATCAGTCTGTAGGTTTAGGCACCGTCTCTGTGCTTTGCAGGCCAATCAGTGAACAGAGGGAGGGCTGAAAGCGATAATGGCGAATTCAAATGATGCGTTCCAGTGCATAGCATTCATCATGAGCAAACAGTAGCGACTGGTTGAAGCAGAGAGAACAGGGATGAATGAAAAGAGGGACAAATGAAACATTGTGATTTCTCCGAGTGCAATGAAGATAAACAAGTGTGTTTGGGTCAGGTCCACCATAGCCTCTCTCTGCCAAATATCTTCTGGTTACGTTTTTTCATCACGGGTTAACAGGCAATAAGCCATTTTTGAAGGTCAACTTTATGCTTGTTCAGTAGTCCAATTCATGCTTTTCCCAATCTCGAACTTTCATGTAGCTTGCTAGTTCACATGGAATGCAAACCAGGCAATAAGGACAGATGCCTGTGGAGGGTCAATTGAAACAGCTGTTTCATTCATCCCAACCAGGGCCTTACCCTCATATAATCAAGTAAATGCAATATTTTGTTCCTGTGTGACTCAAAATTAATTTAGTAAAGATGGAAATGTATCTAGGTCTATTTGGTAGACGGTCGACTTTTGTAAACATATGGAGAATGGTATTGAAAGGCATGTGTGATGATTTAACTCCCGTAATTACGTAACCAGTTAATTTTGCATGATAGAAACATGGTAAAAAATTATATCCCTTAATAATACCGTTTTAATAACGTTTACAAAATTTGAACTTTGTGTTGCCTGTTTTAGTTGTCCCTACCAAGAGGAACAGATGAAACCTAACGCATGCCCCACTTTCGCACAAATTATTTTTGAATGGATTCATCTAGGATTGTAAGCTCAACTGCATTTGACAGAGAACAGATGGAGGTTGCTAGTGACAAAATATTGTGTTGTTTTGTAAATCGCGTTTAATTAAAAAGTGCTTCATTCATCCCAGTTCTCCCCTTAGCTATCTGCCCACCGTGGAGTGAATGTGTGCCAATGGATAGGTTTCAGATGCTTTGCACTAAGTGAAATGATGTGAAAGCGTTTGATGCAGGCTAATGAATTTTGGCACAATTTAGTATTAATGTGGAAGTGTATACTTTATACTGTCAAATTGTGCTGAAATGTGGAATTCGACTTTTTTGGTACACACATTCCATATCTTAAAATATCTCTAAACTGAAACTTGCGACAAATGAGATGATATATTATTGTCTTGGAGTGGTTTTTAAGTCAGTCGATCATCCTGTCATTCCACCCACATTCATCCCAGATTCTTACATGGGTATTTGCAGACATGCATGCAACATGCATGTGGCTTAACAAAACAAAAGCATATATGACACACTATTTGTATCTCACAGACGTCAAGCCTTAAAAATGCCGTTGAAGTCTGGCATGATAGCAGGGAGCTGGATCTGCTTCAGTAAGATGTGCCCAGTTCAACCAGTTCAAAGCGAAAAACAATGTATATGGCAGTGACATATCTTCTCTTTTGCAATCATGTTTATTTCCAGTGATGCATGAAATGAACTGTATTTTGCCATTAGCACTTGACGGTGTGGCATGGCAAAAAAATAAAAACTCTAACAGTTGCTCTCTCTCTATATATTTGTGTGTGTGTGTGTGTGTGTGTGTATGAGAGAGAGAAAGAGAGAGAATACAATAAGGCTGTATAGCCTTCAGTACACACATACAAATCTCCATTTTCTCCCAAGGAAGTTGTTGTAATCAAATGGACATACATGGCCACACATGAAAAGTGATGAGGATAACTTGAACATGGAGAGGATACACCTCTTACGCAGGGGGAGAAATGCTTGTCATGTCTGGACAAACCGTTACTAGAGCAACCAAAACAAACTAAACACTTTGAATTGGACCAACCTGCACAATGTAAGTACTCTCACATAGCAACGGACTGCTTTTGTTTAATCAGCCAAAAACATCATCTTCTGAACATGAGCAGAAACCTGCCACACAGGGTGCCTTATTCGCTGTTAGAAATACCTAATATTTCAGCAGGATGCCTAAAAAGGCTTCACTACATGGCCTGATGGGATTTTCCAAAGAAACAAAAGCGAATTAATTAGCAACAATATTTGTTGAATTTCTTTTTGTTTATCCTAACAAACTGCAAAACAAATCACTCATAGTCAAGGCAACATTTCATTCACATTCGCTCTGGAAATAACATGGTTGCTATTCTCCTGGCTCATCCATATTGCTGCTTGAACAAACCAGTCCCCCCAAGGTATATTGTTATTCATTCAGAACTGGGTCATTCCTTTCCTGCATACATTGTAGGATAGGTGGCATCATCTTCTTGCATTATGGTATTCTTGTGCAGTCGTATGCCACAGGGCAGCAGTTAGATCTTCATACTAATTCATGATGTGGAGAAAAAGAAAGTCAGATCTTCAGGGGCATAGTTCAGGACATGAATTTTACATGTGAGGTCCACACACTACACTGAGAGAGTAACTCAGAGAGAAACTTTGTAATTAAGACCAGCATTTGTGCATACGTATACGGACACACACACACACACACACACACCACACTTTGGGACACCTTTTTTTCTAGTGGTGGCTATTTAAGCATTAAGTGTTCCTGTTGGCTGCTGAAAGTGAGCCTTGTACCCCAGAGTGTTTCTTGTTCAGGACGCGGCTGGCACCGTTCATAAATAAATGACTGCAAGACCACTCTAGCTCTCCCTGCAGTGCTAACTGCACTGCTAGAGAGGGCACACAGTCAGTGCATAGTTGAAAAGCTTGAAACATGAGGCTTAGACTTAGCATTCCTAGTGTGCTCTGACAACCTCATGCATATTTCATGAAATGCTCATCAATCCTGTTAACTATGTTTAATTTCAAAGTAATCAACTAAATCCATTTATGACAGGGGACATCAGGGGAGAGAGGTGGAATTTGGCAGTTATAATGGAGAGACTGTTTAACATGAAATACTAACAGTACAGGTGTATTGACATATACAAGTTTATTCTAAATCCTAAATCATATTTATGACTAAAGAAATGCATACAAATTAACTGTCCTCTACGCATTTGCTAACATCCCATTTGCACACAATATATTTTTGTAATTTTGCCTTTATAGCTTAAATGGATGAGGATAGAGTGTGCTAAGCTGCTACCTGTTTCCAGGGCCTCTCATGTTCTTTTGCGGTACACTGTTGTTTGTATTCCTTGTCTCCTTTTTATGCCATGCTTCTCTTCTGCCTAGATCTGGTGTTATAGCCTGCCCTAGTTGGAACTGTATTGTTATTATTCCTGAAGTTGCAAAGCTGGTCACCAGTTTACCTACCATCTCAATGCTTTTCAGCTTCCTCTCAGACTCTCCGCCAACACGCAGTCTTTCAAACTTGCATATTTATAATAATATTAATTTCACTACTCTCTGTCAAGACATCACAACACATCATTGCTTACTATCTGGTATGCTAAAAATCATGCAAAATAGACACAACATACTATATCTTTCCATCAAATGAGTGTCTGAGTATAACGGTTTTTAAATATAACATGCTGACCTAGCAAACGTGGAATACTCCTACAGCATCTGACAAGCAATGCCTTTTATCAGTTTTATGTGACCCAAATACACATGCAGGGAGATAAGCTACATGTATAATGAAAGTGAAGAGGCAAAACAATTCGGATCTGAGAGGTACAAAAGAGGTTGAGAATTGAGCAGCTGTCTCCATCAGCACCATGTTCATACTAACAAAACACAATGTCTAGTGTTCGGCCGTTCCTGCAAAATTATGACAATGTATTTACTAAGTAGTAATAAACAGTGCTAGTAATCATTTGTCATCAATATGTATTTAATAATGAAATGGTGTATGAGTAAAATGGTGTCATACTGTACAAAGGCATAACCATGTTAAAGGGAAGCAAACCTATGCCATGCCATTAAAAATTCCTATCAATCATGTTGCTTCAGGACCATGGAGTGGAAGAGTATACTGTATTTGATTGGCTGATCTCAATCTTTAGAAGCCTGTTGCCAAAGATGACAACTGTACCTTAAGATACCAACCTTTTATTTGTGTTTTTGGGTGTTGGACAGAGCAAAACAATTTGTTCTGAGCTCCTTTTCATGCAGTAATCATACTGTCTACTTTCAAAGATGAAGCACGCCTCTTGGGTCGCTAGTAGCCCTCAGTTTAGTGTGAGAGAGCCTCGACTTAGGCCCCAGTCTTATTTAGCCCACTTCCGCTGGGGATTTTCCCCTTTCTCTTCTTTTCTTCTCTCCTTCCACATCAGTAATGCCTTCCCTTGAACGGCATGTGGAATATGGGCCGAGTTCACAGTGAGATCACCAAGGTCACACGTCCAACTTACCAACCCCACTCCCCCCACCCCCTCAAGAAAAAAGAAAAGAAAGGGTGGGGGTGGGGTGGACTCAAGGGACCTCACAATTAGTATGACTGAGCCCCTGAGCCGCACTAAAAAGTGAGCGGGACTTGTGGTATGTTCCTGACATGCGGCCTGTGCATTGGCTGCCAGTTTAAACATATAATGATTAGAACAGCACATCCAGATGTGTGTGTGTGTGTGTGTGTGTGTGTTTGTGTGTGTGTGTGTCAGCCGCTGGAAGCACACAGAGTATTTTAAGGAAGTTCCCAAGACTTCTTGAACCCTCAGCTGAGTGCTTGCACCACTATCACTCCTGTTTACGTCCTGGATTGTTTTTGATAATGATACCCAGACCAGAGCATAATCAGGAAATAATCATAGTAATTCCCCCCTTGTTTGTTTTCTAAAGAAACACAACATTGTCTGAGAGTCAGAGGTGACACACTGGAGCCAGCAATCATCCAGATTTTATTGGTCCTGTTTTATCCTATGTATGATGTTCAAATATAGCACAACAGACTTATGACAAGGTATAAAACACTGGATCTTTTCGGTGTATTTGACATTTTAAAAGATGGGAGTACTCTGTGAGTGGATTATTTTCTTCTTTGAGCACAATATGGTGAGGTAGAAACACAGGATCTGTTAGATTTACTTGACATTTTAAAAGATTGGGGAACTGGGATATTTTTATTTGTTCAAAGCTGTCTGCTTCAAGTAAGACCACAGTTTCTGCCACAGTTCTGAAGTCTACTGGGATTTCATCCAATTCCATTGTGTACTGTAACACACTGGATACCCCCACCATCCCATTCACCCCCAACCCACCACCTCCACCCCAGGGGGCCTAAACGTATTGTGTGGACAAGGGAGGTAGAAAGGCCTTACACTCCATTTAAGATGCCATTCCCTGCACTGACAGGGCCCATCACTTTACAGGGACCTATCTTCTTGGCATCCGGCTGCTGCAGTCTGTCTCTGCAGACGAGTGGTTGCTGGGAGCTCCGTGACAAATGACATTTTATATACCTTTATATCATGCTTGTGTGCCCCTGGGGAGACTCTCTTTAATATCCCTGCAGGGGGGAAATGTTTTTGATCATGGCACAGGCACAGGCACAGACACAGACACACACACACACACACACACACACACACACACACACAAACATCACACAAATAATGCATAGAATAATCCTACCTAAATTTCACTGCTTATTGCAATTTTTATAACAACATTACATATGTTTTGTGGCAGCACTCTTTTTTTTAATATTGAAAAGATAGCGCGGAATATTGGACACTTCAGCTCTATTGTCTCTGGGACACAGCATTTCAAGAGAGGGTGAAATGTACCATGGGCAGGGGCAGTTATGTCTACCTATATCTGGACAGACAGCAACTCTGGACAGGACAGACACTTACTCACACTCAGAATGTCCCAACTCTCCCCATCTGTATGATACTCCAGCTATCATCCATGTTAGAGATTTTTTTTTCTCACTGTTGTCTGCAAATACAAGCCGCGCCCAGCTAAGAGAATCATCTTTTTATATATATTGGAAAATTATGCAAATGTAGTAAAGCGGGGGGGGTCATAAATAACTTGTTAGGATCCTTAGAGACAGTGCATTTCAAAGCAGGGTAAATTTAGCAAATAAATCCAAAGTACCATGCTAGAGCAAGCACATGCAAATAATTGTGTTTCAGCCAGACATTATAGCAGAGAAAAGCGCTTACAGATGGTTGATCAGTTTAACTGATGAGTTTCATATGTGATGGAGTCTCATCTATTTGCCAGTAGGATGGGAGTTCAAGAGTGGTTTTGGTGTTCAAGTGTTAGGACACTAACACATTGCTTGACATTGGATATGACATGGAGTCATTCCCAATAACTCGCCGAAACGTATGGCTGACATCCATACAACTACTTGTACATAATCGTGGGCTAGTTATAACTCTGAATATACAATAGTGGAAAGACAAGAACATTGTTTACTTTGAAAGAGAATATTCACCCAAGGAACTACAGAATGTTTAAATGTCAGACGCACCAAAATAGGTCTTCTTTTGATCTTCTGTAACACAGAATTGGAATTGGACATCTATCAAGAAGACATATTAAAGAGATGTAATTGTTTATCTTATTCATGGACTGACTGGCTTCCAACTACAACACATGTTCTTCGGTGGCCACTCTTTCACTCTTGTTATTTATTGACCATAAGAGTCTGGCTTCTTCAGAACTTTACATAAGGACTCTAGCTCCGTAATTTTCTTATAGGGTTCAAAGGTCAGAAGCAATATGGATTAAACAGGTCCAGTGTTATAGGACGTCAGTCTATACCAGGGTCTGATGGCTGGCACGAAATGTAGTGACAGATCTAGTCTGTGCTGATGACCTCACAGTCAACATTACAGTCCCTCTTTGGTAACTGAGATATAGCTGAAATGAATGTACTAGTCTATAAAATGATGACATGCAGGATCCGATGCCCATGATTGTCACTGATTTATGATGTATGGGTCACAAATGACTGGATTGATTACTGTATCAGATTCATACAGTCACAGCCCGAGGGGTGGAGGATAGTGTGTGAATTATACAATGGATTTATTTATTCATGTATTTATTTATTTATGTATCAGAGAAAAATACAGCAGATTGAGAGATTGGAGGAGTACAAACTGTCATATGAAGAGTGTGTGAGGAGCCATTTGCTCAACGGTCCCTAGAAAATGGGAACATTTCCAAAACACAACCAAGCCAAACATGCACCAGGGGCACACCTGATGCAGTGGGCCCCACAGGGAAGCACACAGCTGTGCTGCAGAGAAAGTGGAAGCCTGTAAGCATCATAGTTTTGGCAGCACACAATGTGCAGCTCTGGGTCATATTCAAAAATTGTCTTCTGGCCAAACCAGAGTCAGGTTCTGAGGACACGGCGGATCACTGTGGTATTTCATTTAAAATGACTTAAGAGGTCAGGACCCTCCTAGTCTGCAGATCTGCAAGGTTATATGAGGTTCTCTAATCTTACTACAATCAGTGGCATTGCCCAAGACTTCAGGTACCGCTGCAACAGCCGTTTCAGTAAACAGGAGGCCATTACAGATCAAAGAAACAGCAACAAAATGTTTGCTGTTGTTGTTGTTGTTGTTGTTGTTGTTGTTGTTGTTGTTGTTGTTGTTGTTGTTGTGCTGTTTCATAACTTTAATCTCCGGTTTAAGTCTACTGCGGTTAGATAATCATAGCATACCTGGGGCATGTTTGAGTCCTTATTTTCAGGTGGGGCTCCACTGCCTTCATGCTTAAGTCAAAGAGATGTCCCTGAACATGAAAGTGTTACTGAAGTCAATGAGGGTTAAGCTGCTGTGTGCTGTCAGTATATTGGTGCCTTCACTGCAGCCTCCCTTTGGCTGTATCGAGTGTCTGCAGCCCAGGATGTGGTAGAACAATTAATCCTCAGATTGATTCACTTCCTGTTGAGTTGCCTGTCAAACCCGAGGTGAAATCCAACCTGTCCTTGTGAATCGTGGGCTGTTGTTTTCAAACTGAAAGCAGGGAGGGTGTTTTTGATTATTTCTGTTCCATAGAAATGCCACTGTGTTTGTGTGTGTGTGTGTGTGTGTGTGTATTGGGGGGCATTTGCATATTGTGTTTGGCTGTATGCAGTGTGATGCAGTGGAGAGAATGCATTTGGGCGACCTCATGGAAAGTGGACTTTTTTGTTACTGTAACAATGATTGATATCCATAACTACAATAAAATGCCACGTGTTTGTATGATATTAATGATGAAATGGAATTTGAGGATTTGCTGTAACAATGCAACAATGTATTTAATTAATACTTGCTCATGTTCTGCCACATCCATAATGTGGAATTGTATTAGCCACATAGACTAAAGACTAAATATTCAAATAATACATCAGGTTGTGTCATTTCTCATTGTTCGTGACAATAATGAAAATAACATGTGATCACAAACAAACCAGCCGGACTAAACAAATTCTCCAGGCTTCTCAAACTCAAAGGTGGGGTGATGAAAAATATCACATGTGGTTTATATTCCCTGAGAATACACAAAGCCTCCCATCACTGCTTTGCTTTGGTTTGTGCTCAGAGAATGGCCACTGAAGATGAAAAATACATTTTCTCTTTTCCTTTTTCCTCCTCAATGAGGCTTCCTGCTGGGCTGGTTGGCAGAGGTTCAAAACAGTCTCAATTTCACTCAATGAGCTGGGCAAGCCCATAAAATGTAATCTCCTTAAGGCACAGAAGAGTGGGCCAAAAGTGTGTGCAGTTCATTTTAATTGCGAGCGCTTCAGCCTGGGGAATGTCAAATGCTGTGTCCTCAGCAACTCCGATCACCTCTCTATCGATGAGACTGCCATGGCCGTAACTCGCAAAGGTAACTACCGCTGGGACATGGTCAAAACAAACATGCTCCACAAACGAGGACAACAAACAAGTCAATCCATTCATCCTGACATACAAGCACCACAATCAAATCAACCCATCCATCCCTGAATATCAGCTCCAGCATAAAATCAATTCATTCACCCCTACTTGAAATTACGCTAGAATGTCAAAGGCCAATAGTAGTTCTGTTAAAAAAAATCAATGTACATTTGACATACTTGTTGAGACAGAAAAAATGAATTAAAGCCAGTATTTATTCCTTTATTTCTGCACAATTATATATTTTTTCTTTTAAAAAAATAACAGTTTACAGTTAATTTCATCAATGTCGAATGACAAATGACATTCTGGAATGTTTCTCAGTGTAAGAATTGTAACCAGGGTAACAATCCTCTTCAAAGGGGGGAACATTTTTCACACATCCTTCAGAAGCTATTCATCCCCAGTTACACGGGCTCAGAGGATAGCCACGCCTGCTCTTTGATCTTCCCAGGTCCATGGCTTTTGATAAGGCTCACCAAGACAAACCCATAAACCATGACATCTACACAGCCACAGTACTAGAACTGTCAGCACTTACCAATAGCTCAATCTTTTGTTGGTAATCAAACGGAAATGATAGATGATATAAAATACAGTGTCTGAAGTTCAAAAACTGGTTTATTTTGTTCAGGAGAGGCACGGATTGGGGTCGTTTTTCATCCTTTTTGGAAGTCAGTTATTGGAAGTCAGTTATTACAGTTATATGGCAAAGGGAACTTCAATAACTGTGCATCTTTTCTTCCTAGTCTATTTAACTAATAATGCATTCCTAAAAGCCTTGACATTTGAGACAATCAGAGCCCTGTGAACATTGTGATTTATTCACTAGAAAATATAATACTCCCAGTGATTGGTACAGCACCTCTGGGTCTAAGAGGAAATAGAAGACTGATTACTTTGGCCCTCACCGAGGTGGTTTTGGAATAATGATGGGACATCAGTTTAATGCATCTAAAGATATCTCAATTCTGCACACAATACACACGGTGATATTGATTCTCTGCCAACAGGCCACTGTGCTCCAACAGACATCCCCCGACAGCAGTCTCCCCCTCCATCCTTTCTTCCAAGGGTAAAAAACAGGCACATCAAATTAAAATAGGGGTGCTTAAGGCCACATGATGTGCATGCATCATTCTGAACTGCCATTATGAAGCACACTTTAAAACAGCCAGGACATTTGTTTTCAAATTGTGTGAGGACAACACATGAATACATAATATCACCCCCACAGACGGCAAGCTAATGCATGGCACAGACTAGATTATAATGGAATAGCTAGAAGCAACATGAGTCATATTCATTCCTTAATTTCTCTTCTTTACACATTAGTATTCGGCTTGGTATGAGTGAAAAATCACCAAGAATATTAAATAGAAATAGGTGCAGAAAAATTTCTGTCATTTTAAAGACAACTATTTGAATTCTGACGTATATTTTGCTTTCTGTTAGTGCCATTTATAGCAGTGATATCAGTATAGGGTGAGTGACATTCACATCAGACTTAGCCGAAAGGAGGAGTGTGGGGGAAAAAAAAAAGAAAGTGGCAAATCTCTTTGGTATTGTTACAGCCCTGCTCAGGACTGCAGGTATTGATTGCTGTTTGCCAGAGACGAGACAGTGTTGCTCTAAGCTCTTTGACGTGTGAAATGCCGTATGGATTTTCCTTCCACTTTCCCTCTGATCTTCCAGATGCTCGCAGCACTTGCAGATGAGACAGTGTTTCCACAGCAGCGGCTCTTGCTCAGATCCCCTACACTCCAGAAGAGAATGAAATACATACCGCATGCTGCACCTATACTTCCACAATGCCTGAGGCATCAGGAAAGGTATAGGTCAACAAGGAAAGTGCAAGCTGGAAGTCCCAGAGGTGCCAAGGGGGTTTTTTAAACCATACCAAACCATACCAAACCATATATAGCATTGTTGATCTTTGCAGGGCACATTTGGTATCTGCTGTAATGTCTGTTATCATCTTGTGCTATACGTGTGAGATACATGATCAATACCAATGATCAGTTTGTCTTCTCCGTATTGAGTCTCTGGCTAATCAATTGATGCTGACTCATGTATTATGCATGATGTTGATGTCGGTGAGTGTGTGTGTCTGTGTGTGTATGTGTGTGTGTGTGTGTGTGTGTGTGTGTGTGTGTGTAATGACCTCTTAATGTGCAAACTGAGGCAATTTACCTTTTATTGACCTCATGATCTCTTCTTTCTCTTTGAAATGTATGTTGAACGGCATAAAACCCCACCCACACACACAGAAAAACACCTTGTGAATTAATGTCATTACATTGTTTCAGCCTATTTCAAATGTAGCATGTTAAATGGAGTGAATAGCAATGAAATGCACCTTGTGATGAAAACAACATTACATGCTTCTGTCTCTTTTAAAGAATGAGCATGTTGAATGGTGTGAAAATCATTGAACACAAAAAGGGTGAAAAAAGCAAAAAAGCAAACATATTTTGTGAGGAATACGTCAGAACAGGGCCTGTGGAAAATAACCCTGCCTGAAGTGCCTCTGTGGCAGAATGAGCAGGTCCCTCCATATGTGCCTCTCTGGGGATGCTGACTAATTAAACAGAAAAGTGGAGCTGCTCAACGGAGCAGAACTCAGGACAACTGCTTTCATAGTGCTTGTGTCCCCCAAACAAGACAAGTGTGTGTGTGTGTGGGTGTGGGTGTGTGTGGGTGTGTGTGGGTGTGTGTGAGTGTGTGGGTGGGTGGTGGGGCGACGACATTGGGGCTCGTTCCTCCTCATTTCTTGCTTATGCCTTGGCATGAAACAAGATGTTTGTGTGTGTGTGTGTGTGTGTGTGTGTGTGTGGTTCTGTGTGTGTATGTGTTTGGGCTGTGGCACTTCTCGCTTGTGCCCCTGCACTGGAGTGCGCGCAATTTGCGGTAATTTCCTGTCGCTGTTTGTACAACGCTTGAGGCAGAGTTTGGACGGCCATGTTGAAAAAGCAATACCTGTTCCCAGTGGGGGATCGCAGGGAGCCCACACAGGCTTCACTCGTCAGGCCAGGCATTATGGCAGTCAGACTCTAAGGTCTTAACTCTCCATGCCTGCTAAATACTTGTTGGTCTTTCGAATTCCAGTGGTTGCTCAATTTGATTAAAGGATTGCCTAGGGCTAATAAGGGGGCAAGCTGGCATGGAAATTAAATGGTGCTATCACTCTCTGCCATACCAGCCATAATCTATTTATAGTGTAAAAAGCTTCAAATAATATAATTCAGGCCACAATTTGCATTGCAAATGACAGGAAAAAAAAGATTCTTTCCATGCTTTCAGAATATTTCTCTGGAGCTTGTGTGACAATTTACACGTTCATCACCCTTTGTTCATTTTGTGAAAATGGAACACCAAAATAGGGAGAGTGAGAGAGGGAAAAACTGACTGACTGTGTGCGTGTGTGTGACCTACATGTTGAGAAGTTCCCTTTCTGAAAAATAGACCATGAATAGATGGGGTTGGACAAGCACTGCAGCTATCACACTGGGCCTCGGCTAATCAATAATGAGCTTATGACATTGATGGACTGCCGGAATCTCAAGAGAAACTGGAGACAAAAGTGTGTGTTGAACAGAGAGCAGTCCCTGTCCTTGTTCCAAGGTCATTCAGTGGCTGTACAATCACTGGAAATAAATGGTTGTGATAATGTTCTCTCTCTCTCTCTCTCTCTCTCTCTCTCTCTCTCTCTCTTTTTTTTGTTCACTGTATATTGTCATCAACCTTGACCTACAAGGCCATATTTTTTTCCCATACTGTGACATTTTTTCTAAGACCTTTCATGTCTACTTTATTCATTAAAGCAATTACAATGACAGTGCCGTCATCTCTTGAATAATGCCTGTGTGCTTCCATAGCATCACAATGCTGTCACAGGGGCCGAAGCCCGTCAGACTATGTACCAATCGTTTGAATGTTTTCCTGTGCACTGCGCCATCATTCAGCATCATTAGCAGTGTGAGTCGCTGTCTCCCTTCCAGACAACACTCTTGTCCAGGCCCCTGTGGTTTTGCCTCCACCACATTACCAAACAAATATATTGCATTGGTTTGACACTTGACCCTCTATGAAAACAAAACAAGCGGAGAAAGGCAGAGTTTAACTCACTGTGGGGCCATAGCACTGAAATTTATTTCCTTTCCTTGGCCATAAAAATAAATTGGCTTCCTATCTCTTGTTATATGGAGTCTTGCCGTATGAGGAAGTATTCTCCAGTGCCTACTCTCATCAGTGCATGCCAGGTGGTATGGCATTAAACTTCACCACACAGTGAATAGCTGATAATGGAATCCCAGTTAAGTGTTGGAAAGAGAAGCAGCAATTTTTAACTTTGTATCCCAGTTAGTGAACGCAAAGGAGCAATATCTACCTCTGTGTCCCAGTTGTCGGAAGGAAAGACAACAAGATCTAAGGTTATTTCAGGAACTAAGGGAAGCAAATAATATGCAGATTTAAAGTCTCTACCTAACTGAGAACTGAATGAAATAGTATTATATTATTAAACCTCCATTTTGTTGGTTGGTGAAGACAGTACGGTTCCTTATGAATATAAAGCAGCTGTGATGTTTTAAAGTGCAGGCTTGTATTTATGCATTTTCTATGACTGCTTAATGTCCCTCTGAATGTGTGTGTGTGTGTGTGTGTGTGTGTGCGTCAAAGTTCAAATCTGATGTTTGTCAAACTTATCTTTGAAGTATCAAAAACAGAAAAAGATCCACTGAAGTCTCTTCCTGGCTTTGAAGCGGCACACAAGCCTGTCTATCTGTCAGTATTTATGTATTTGTTCTGTTTTTTTTTTTCTCACATTAAAGTCATTGTGAATGAAAGACCTGCAAAATAAATAACTGAAAAAATAACATACTGTATTACAACTCGTGCGTCTGCACACCTTTCCTGCCACTGCAAAAGAAAGACATTTAGGGCATTTCAGCAACAACGTGCCCACTTCAGTTGGGAACTGAAAAAACAGAACATCAAGTTTAGAAAATAATCAAGAAAAAAGTCCTCCAATGAGCTGTTGCATTTGCTATTGACTGTTGCCTACACACGTTAAATAAGAATTTGCTAGCAACAAGGGCAAACGCAATTGGAGGGGGCCATTAAGTTAATTGTCACTGTGAGCAGTGTCTGGTGAAAGCATTAAACTTGCATTTATTCGTATTCATGTTTTCATAATGCTGGTCTTAAATTGCAAACATATGTGCCCAATGAGTGAAGCCAGACATGATAGATTGTTCTGCCCTGCCTCTCTTATAGCATAGTTCTCATTGTATAGGGAAGGGCAACGCTTAGAGGCCTCGACATAACCCAACAAGCCATCCATTATCAAGAGCGTGCTGGTGTCCTCAGCCCTAGTGACTCAGAGGGCGGGAGAAAGAATGAAATATGAAAAATAGATAGAGCGAGACAGGAACATAGACTGAGTGAGAAAAAGATTGTGAGAAACAGAATAAAGGAAGGAGAAAGAGAGAAGCATCCCAGCCTGCAGGTAACAGTGTGTCATTACGGGACTGAACTGATACGGAACATAAAACGACACAAACATTAGAACAAAGGGGACACTTTCTTTATTCTGACACGCACATTAGTTTTGCTTTCTGCTCCACTCTAAAAGCACAGTCTTGACAGAAGTTGCTGCTATCTACAGGAGCAAGGGCTGTAGGCTGAAACAATGAGAAACAGCTAAATGCTGCAGGCTCTTCCCTCTCAGCACAAACAATGTGCGCTTTGGTTGACAGGAACCTAGCACTAAGAGAAATAGGGTGGGTACGCCAAGCCTTTACTGCTGCATACTGCATGCACTGCTCTTGTAATGCATTCAGCATGTGCTTAAAGTGATAAGTGTTCTCTCTCTGAGCTGAGATTCAGCAAGGGGACCTGCTGTGGTTGGGGACTCAACTGCTACATTGACCTCCAGTGGTTAGTGGTGTGTGTGTGTGTGTGTGTGTGTGTGTGTGTGTGTGTGTGTGTGCGCGCATGCATTACTGTATGTATTACTGTATGTATGCATCAGATATAAAGAGGACTAAGTCACAAGAGACCATGTCATGTAATTCAATGATTACAAGTAAGTAACCAAAGGCAATACAAAACATTGTGTGATAAATTTAGAATAATTAAAATTTTCGAGGCCACAGGCAACACACAAATTGCTGTACAATATATGTGAACATGGCTTTAGTCTGTTTAATTTGAATGTGTGTGTGTGTGTGTGTGTGTGTGTGTGTGTGTGTGTGAGCGACAGAGAAAAAAATAAGGTTTGGCTGAGTGCTAAGCACAGAAGACAACACTCGGAGCCTGAACTCTGTGGTGTCAGCCACACATGAATGGGTCATGAATCCTCACCACAGATATTAATCAGGACGCCTTCTGCTCTGCCACACACAGACAGAAACAGAGACAGAGAGAGAGAGAGAGAAAGTTAGCTCAGTCGAAAATCTCCACACCACACCTTTTATTAAAGCAATATTTCAACACACACACACATGCACGCGCAGACATTAAAGTCTGGAGGTGTACCATACAATGAACTTCCAAAAAGACTGTCAGCAAGAGGGTGGGGGAAAGTGAGAGAGCGAGAGACCTTGGATAGGCTTTGGAAGAACACCCCCAGACTTGCAGAGCTAAAGAAGAAGAGTGGAAATCAGAGAGGAGCGTCTCGCCAGCAAAGGACTTGCAAATGCATCACACATGTTACAAAAGCCCCAGCAGAGCACTGATGCTCTGCCAGGCCTGTAGACTGCAGGAATTTTGCAGAGGCCCAGGCGACGGCACGGGTGACAACGCACATTATCCTCACCGCGGCCTGTTTGTTTGATCATAAGTCTTGGCGATGTAGGTTTAGCATCCTGGTAGAATGCCACAAACCTGATATCACCTCCTTCTAAGTGGTGCATGGTCCTGTCTCATTCATGTCACTAATAAGTCTAAGACACAGGGAATCTCATAAAAGCCAAATTGTGGAAGAAATATCACCTCTTATTTTTTATAGAGAATATACAACTAGTGAACACAAAGTAGGCTTTTCAACTCATTTACTGTTTGCCATCTATTTACTAACTCAGCGCCAGCAATATTTTTAACAGTGATAAATAACATCATGACGTCTTTTTTTTACTATATCAGAATGCAGATTCCCAGCTGCAGATTAACCCATATGCTGGATAATCACTGATACTGTAATTATTACAGTAGTTCTTTCATCAATGTCATCTTTTCAGTTGCATTGTGATAGGCATGAGGAGGACATACACTCTTTTGTCCATGTCTTTGTTCAAGCCATCTAACTGAATGTGGAGAGTATTGAATGATGTTGGGCTGATTCTGGGCTCCTTGTCATATTGGACACCGGAAGAACCATGGGGGTTTTTACAGATGAATCTCACCCCTTTGAACTCTGGGCATTATAGAAGAGCCGTTTCCTTGGAGACATGCCATACACCCATTTACTGTCTCCGCTTTAATCTTAGCCATTGCCATACCCCACAAAAAATGATCCACAGCTCTTGTGTGGCTCTACAAAAAATAGATTAATTTTCCTTCCCCAGGCTGAGCTTCTTGCGAACCTTTCCAATTTGTCGAGCTTTTCAGAGAAGGATCGACCCTTACTACACACAATACACTTGGACATACTATTGTCTGTGTGTGTGTGTGTGTGTGCATGTGCATGTGTGGGTGTGGGTGTGTGTGCGTGTGAGCAACTGCATAAAAGAATTATTTGGGGGGGGGGGAGAAAGGAATCTGAACACATCTTTCACTGTTGTGCAGGGAGGTAAATCCTTCACCAGTGGATAATTAAAGTGACATAAATCACACTCAGCACCGTGACGCAATTAACCACAAACACATTTTGTTTAGCATGACTGTTCTTTTGGGGGAGACATATGTGTCTGCCAGGAAGGACGTGGAAAACTGTGACACACAGGACTCAGGGTGTCCAATTTCTCATGTGAGAACCGAGGGACACCTTTGTTTGGCGACCTTGTCATTTTTTTCAATTTCCCAGTGAATTAACCAGACTTAGATCTGTACCTGAATATTACCCCCAATGCAGTAATCAAAAACAATGCCTCCTTACTTTCCCAGTGCAGTCCTCTTAGCATACATGGTACTAACATTTATTAGCAATTCCAGCATCTCCTTTAGTGTTTTTCCTGTATTTAACAAGGCGGTTGCGGATCATCAGTTTCCCCAGTGTGGATGTATGGCAGTGGAGGACACAAAAGAGGACAAAAAAAAGACTGAGAAATACCTATGATGCAATAAATGGTTCTTTCAATATGGCTTGAAGGATATTTATGTCTTTGGGCATTGTCTGTCCTCATCTAAAAAGGCTTTGCCTGTATATCCAGCGACCCAACACCCCCGCCAAGCCCTGAATGCGGGCGCCCTGCTCATCTGTGTCTGGTGGACAGTGTGTCTGGTCTCCGGGACTGGCGATGAGTTATGGAAGAATAAATCCCTCTCTTTCTGGCGCGGAGTCGGGGCAGCTTCACTGGAGGGCTGTCCCAGAAGACCGCGCCCCGGGCCAACATGTGTGCATTCCTCGCAGGGCTGAAATCCCTGTGGCATGTGGTTTCAGGACCTCGTCCAGAACTCCACCCTCCCGACGGAGCAGATTCGACTTGACAGTTTGCCCCGGTTGAACCACTGCTCCTCTTCCCCAGGAGTGAACATGATCAAACCCACATGATTATGAAAAAATAGACAGGAGAACAAATGGCAAGTGGAGAAAAAAAGAAGCCAAAATGGTCGAAAAATACCCACCGAGCACACTGTAAGATATGCTCCAGTGATAACATTCCATTTTTCTACTAAAGACCAGACAGAGCAGGGGTTGACAGATGGAGAGTGTCTGTGTTGACAGACTTTTGAGATGTGGGCACAAATACAGTGCCAGGGAGTTCACCCCTAGCCCAATGGCAGCGTGTTTACTCTCACTCTCCTTCAGTGGAAACAGGAGGCAGAGAGGAGACGTGAGAGAGTGTCACTTGCTCAGCTTCACCACAGTGTATCTGTTAAATTAAATAAATAAATAAAAAGCTCATGCTGAAAGGTGGTTTAGTAAGGCATGAAGAGAGAACCTTGCTCAAACATGCACAGCACAAATGAACCAGGTTTTTAGTCCACAAGATGTTGTGATATACTGTATTGTTGCATAGAATGAAACGAGTCATCTAGACCACTTGTCTGTATAAGTGAATGGAACATACTTCAAAATATTGTAAAGCATTGAAAGACTGTCAGCTTAAAAATGAAGAGATATTTAAGTATCTACAGTTAATCAATTAAAATGGATATGATAAGATCAATTCAATTCTATTTATACAGCACCTTTGACAATAAGGAGCACCCAAGAGCAACAGGGGCAAGGCAAAACTCCCTAGTGGTACTTAGTCTAGGAAGAAACCTTGGACAGATCCACGACTCAAGAAGCCAACCCAACTGCCAGGGGTCATGCAGGAAAAGTGCAACAGTGGTTATCATGATAGACTACAATTTGTCTATGATTTGAACTGAGCATCATAATTCCATATATTGTCATGCCATGGGTGGTTATCAAATGTTATAGCTGGACAGTGTAGTGGCAGCCAGACATTGGGGGGGGGGTCCATTTTGACAGCGCCATTGTGAGAAGGGGTCAGTCGCAGGGCCTCTTGGAAGGAGAGTCAATACTGGCATGGGTGTCAAAGAAGGGTCTCTAGGAGGGAGATTCCGTCCTGGCATGGACATTCTGTGAAGTTGGTCACAATCCTCTCAGTGCGAGTAGGTGACAGGAGTCAGCCAGTGGGAGGCAGGGATAACACTCAGCAAAAGTGATTGTGGTGTGGTGTAGGTGGACAGAGGAAACAAATGAATTAGGCCAATCTCATATATACATACACATATATATATATATATGCACATAGCACACATATTATGTACACATGCCACATGATAGGTTTGTGGCAGCACTGGGCTATAGCAGCATACAGTAGACCCTTCATTGTCTTAGTTCCTCTTACAAACCTCTTTCCTTCTGAACAGTCTTGTTCAGATTAAGTTACACAATAGCAGCTCACATCAACATCAAGCACCAACATGCTGGTGGTTTGCTTCAGATATTAAAACAATCTCTCACAACTCAATTTGATTAAGCACACTCCTTGTAATGTGCAATCCAAAGTGAGCAGATGCACTATTTTGTCTGTGAGTGTCAGGCACAGCCTGGGCAAAGACAGACGTTAAACAAAGGTATTTTATTAAGGCAAACGAAACAGGGATCAACAAAAGTCGCGTCTGTTACTCTAACGGAGAAAACAGAATACTAAAGCTCAGAAGTTCAGAGATAATGTAACACACAGGAGATTAAGGAGGCTAACACAAAAGTACTGATTCAAATGACAAAGAAACACGGAGAGTAACAATACCGACTGGGAAGTCTAGGCTCGCAGGGAGAATGACACGGGAGATCGCGGGAGACGGAGTCAGCGCAACAAACACGTAGGAAGTCCAAGGTAACATTGACGAGATAACCGGAAGGTAACGAAGGTAACCGTGACCAGATCTGATGCAGACCTGACATCACCCCCCCTTCAGGAGCCACTCCTGGGGTACGACGGCCCGGGCACCGGATACGCCGCCTGGGACGACCCCGACCTCGGGGAGCGGGGCGGTCCGGGTGCTCTGTGTGGAAGGCTGTGAGTAGGTTGGGATCCAGGATGTCCTCCCTCGGGACCCATGAGCGCTCCTCCGGACCGTACCCCTCCCAATCTACTAAGTACTCCAGGCGGCCCCTCCGGCGCCTGGAATCAAGAATGGAGTCGACTGAATAGGTCGGGCCGTCCAACAGGAGCGGCAAAGGTGGATCCAGTTGTGCATCAGATGCTGGGGACAGAGGAGAAACACAGTGAGGTGCGTGAAAGGGTTTAAGCAGGGACACATGAAAGGTGGGGTGAATGCGGTAGTGAGGGGGCAGACATAACTTGAAGGTGACCGGCGCTGCGAGCAGAAGGTGTGGAGGAATCTTCCAATTTCCTGAATTTTCCGCTCGGTTTGGCCATTTGACTGCGGATGATACCCCGAGGTCAGACTGATGGCCACACCTAGGCGACCCAAGAAGGCCCGCCAGAACTTGGAAATAAACTGGGGTCCATGGTCTGAAAAAATATCTTCTGGCAAACCAAAGTGACGAAAAACCGGGATCAATTTACAGGATTTCGAAAAACGATCAACCACAACAAGAACACAAGTAAAATCACTGGATTTGGGAAGATCGGTAATAAAATCTATGCCTAGGTGTGACCACGGCCTCTGGGGTATCGGGAGTGGCTGGAGTTTACCTTCGGGGAGATGTCTGGGGGTCTTCGCCATGGCACACTCGGCACACCCAGCCACGTACCTCTGGACGTCACATCCGAGGCCATCAGTACCGGTCGCGGAGGAGAGAGAGGGTCTGGGCAGCCCCCGGATGGCCAGTGCCTAGGGAGGTATGGAGGCTCTCGAGCACCTCCTAGTGAAGTCCGGTGGGCACATACTGCCGGTGAGCCGAGGTCTCGGGTGGTGCTGGGTCCTGGCTCACTGCCTGGGCGATGCGGTTGTCCAGAGCCCACTGGATGGGGCTCACGATGAGATGGGCCGGTAGGATGGGCTCGTTGGACTTGGGTGAGTCCGCATCCCCGTCGGCCACCACATTCTTAGACCCCAGCCTGTAAGACAAGACAAAATCAAAGCGGGTAAACAACAGTGCCCACCGGGCTTGGCGGGGATTCAGTCTTTTGGCCTCCCGGAGGTAGGCTAAGTTCTTGTGGTCGGTGAGGACTCGGAAGGGGTGCTGGGCTCCCTCTAGCAAGTGACGCCACTCCTCCAAGGCAAGCTTGACGGCGAGCAGCTCGCGGTTACCGATGTCATAGTTCTGCTCCGCTGGAGAAAACTTGCGGGAGAAGTAGGCGCACGGGTGTAGTCTGGCAGAGGCCCCACTCTCCTGTGAGAGGACCGCCCCGGCCCCTGTTGTGGAGGCATCCACCTCCACGATGAAGGGTTTGGCTGGGTCTGGGAGCGTGAGGAGAGAAGCTGAGGCGAGGGAGGCTTTGAGGTCCAGGAGCGCCTGCGCGGCTTCAGGTGGCCACTGAAGGGACTTTGGTTTCAACCGGAGCAGGTCGGTGAGCGGGGAAACGATCAGGCTATAATTTCGTATAAACCGGTGGTAAAAGTTCGCAAAGCCCAGTAGCCGCTGCAGCTCCTTCACCGACGTGGGGGCAGGCCAGTTGAGCATGGCGTCGACCTTCCCCTGGTCCATCTTTACACCCTGGGAGGAGATGTGGTACCCTAGGAATTGCACCTGGTGGACGTGAAATTAGCATTTCTCTGCTTTGAGAAAGAGGTGATGCTCACGAAGCTTACGGAGTACCTGAACCACATGATGGCGATGTTCGGCCTCGTTCCGGGAGTAGATCAGGATGTCGTCGATGTAAACCAAGACAAAGCGGTGGAGATACTCCTGGAACACTTCATTCATGTAGGCTTGGAATACGGAGGGGGCATTCGCTAGTCCATAGGGCATAACCTGGTACTTGTAGTGTCTTGGCGTGATGAAGGCTGTCTTCCACTCTGTCTTTCACTCGTCACCCTCACGTATTCAAATGAGGTTGTAGGCACTCTGTAGATCCAGCTTCATGAACATCACCGTACCACGAAGCTGCTCCAGGGCGGCCAGGACCAGGGGAAGAGGATGGCGGAACTTTACCGTAATTTTGTTTAGCGCCCGGTAGTCAATACAGGGCCGGAGCCCCCCGTCCTATTTCGCCACAAAGAAAAAACTGGAGGCGGCAGGGGAGACAGACGGGCGGATGTATCCCTGGCGCAAGGCCCCCTGGACGAACTCCTCCATCGCTCTCTGTTGGGGCAGGGACAGCGGGTAGACTTTACCCCTAGGCACTGGTTCCCCTGGCAGCAGGTCAATGGCACAATCCCAGGGTCAGTGTGGGGGCAGTTGTGCAGCACGTGTGGGACAGAACACCTCCGCGAAGTGACGATAATTGTGGGGAATAGTAGTGCTACGTGCTGAGTGCGGGCTTTCTACCGAGGTGGCTCCCACCACCAGGGGGGAGTGACCATAATGGGACCTTGGGACAGGGAGACAAGACAAACATTTATCAAAACAGGTTTCGCCCCATTTTAGAATTTCTCCGGTGGCCCAGTCCACCACCGGAGCATGTTGAACCAACCACGGGTGACCCAGTACTACGTCCACCGTGGCCTCCTCGAGGACCAACAGGTCGATACTCTCCTTATGGTAGGCTCCAACCTGGAGTGTGAGGGGGCCCACAGTATGCCGGATGACTCGGCGGGTCATGGGCCAGCCCACAACGGAGTGCACGACGTAGGGGCGAGGGCAGTCCCGACGCTGGAGCTTCAGGCGTCGGCAGACCGACCCGGCTAGGAAGTTCCCGGCGGAGCCTGAGTCGGGGAGGGCCCGAGCTGAAAAGGAAACGCTTGCAGCAGTGAGGGTTATGGGTAACAATAAAGGTGACAGAACAGATGGTTGCAGACTGACTTCACTCACCTGGACGCGAGGCGGACGAACAGGGCATACGCGAATGTGGTGATCCGGAGCTCCACAATAGAGGCACAGCCCCTGTTCGAACCGCCTGCGTCATTGGTGGGATTGAGCTTGACAGCGTCGACCTGCATGGGCGTCTCGGGCGGGGGGTCGGGAGGTGCAGGTCGGGTGGTCGGAGGAGCAGCGCTGGGGAGTGTCTGCAAGCAGCCCTCCCTCCGGTGTGCCACCCGGATGGCGAGCTGAATGAAACGTTCCAAGCCCATGGAGTCATCATAAGCCACCAGGTGTAGGCGCAGGGCGGGCTCCAGGCCAAGGCAGAAGGTGGTGATGCGCGCTGGCTCGTTCCACCCACTGGCGGCGGCGAGGGTTCGAAAACATAGGGCATACTCCGATATGCGGCTCTTCCCCTGCTTTAGGTGGTGCAGTTGTTCTTGGACCGATGAGTCGCCTACCGGAGCTTGGAAGACCTCCCGGAAATGCTGGATGATGGCATCCACCGACTGAGTGGTGGGGCCCGCCTGCTGCCAGACAATCTCAGCCCATTGTAGGGCCCGGCCGTCCAAGCACGAGATGATGTACGCCACCTTGCCATGTTCGGTGGGGAAGCGGCGCGGGTCCATCTCTAGGGCAAGAGTGCACTGCAGCAGGAACCCACCACATGTCTCTGGGTCTCCGGAGTAGGTAGGCGGGTCAGAGGTGGTCGCCAGGACCCTGACCGGCGGCGCCGCGTGCGACAGCACATTGTGACTGAGTTACTCGACCAACGCACGAATGGGATCAGGGGTCTCAGCCTCCATGATTTGTATCGGTCTGGCCTTCTGTCAGGCACAGACTGGGCAGAGACAGACGTTAAACAAAGGTATTTTATTAAGGCAAACGAAACAGGGATCAACAAAAATCGCGTCCATTTCTCTAACGGAGAAAACAGAATACTAAAGCTCAGAAGTTCAGAGATAATGTAACACACAGGAGATTAAGGAGGCAAACACAAAAGTACTGATTCAAATGACAAAGAAACATGGAGAGTAACAAATCGACTGGGAGGTCTAGGCTCGCAGGGAGAATGACACGGGAGATCGCGGGAGACGGAGTCAGCGCAACAAACACGTAGGAAGTCCAAGGTAACATTGACGAGGCCAGACACCGGGTGAAGCAGAGGGAGGCTTAAGTAGAGTGGAGACCACGTGACACCAATTAATACTCAGGGGAAGGTGAACGTGCACGGGGAAGTGACTGCGAACGGGGAGAGAGATTGAGAGTCTGTGGGGTTGAGTGAGGGGGCGTGGCCGTGACCAGATCTGATGCAGACCTGACAGTGAGAGTGTGACTTTGGTTTGACGTCAGAACAGATCATGTTAATAACCAGTTAAATCGGGAATATGAGTTTACACACAAACATTTTACAATTTTCATAACCACAGCTTTATATGATGAAACTCATAAAAAATGATGATACTCATAAAAATGAATTTATGGACTACATTTAGGCAGACAATGCAATTGTCTTTTTCTTTTGCCACCAGGGATGAATATTTGCTCCATGTTTGGGCATGGCATATTTTACTCAGTTCCATCTCCAAACAAAAGATACGCTAAAAGCTAAATGGGACTCTTCAGCTTTTCCATGACACATTTCCAAGGGATGCTCTCTTCTGTTGCTAGTAAACAATAAAAGCAAACTACCACACAAATCACAGCCCCATTGTTCTAAATCGTTTCTCCTGTCATTTCAAAACGATGACTGCCGCCCTTTAACCTAGTGTCTACTACTGTATGTCATCTTGACAGTCCACTTCCAAGTAGCTAGCACTTAATAATCTGAATGTGCTAACTTTTATGTAAACATGAAAGACCAAAAAAGCTTAAGCTTAAGCAAGACGAATTTGGAAAGCCCTCCTCACAGTATTGCTTCATCTGAAAACAATTTGTGCCGATCACATTACCAAACATACAACACAAACGCTAACAAAAAAGAGCCTATGTGAGTCCATGAGAATATCATAACAGGAAGGCACAACAGACACTAATATGACTGAAGGCCATGCAAACTAAAAAGCAAAAGAATTAAATACCCATTTCTGACCATCCTGCCTTTAAAGACAAAATTCAGCATTCTCTGTTTCTGCTGTCTCTATTCAAATATGTCCCCAACCTTTTAGAAATATAAGCAAGCGTATGTTACCTTCCTTAAAGATGTCCTTCTGTCAGAGAATGAAACGTGAGTCTAATGTGCAGTCAGACACATTCATCAGCTCGTCTGTCCTGTCTGCAGGCCATGTGGGCTCCTCCACACTCTAATAGTGAGCCCTCAAAATGCATTATCATTCACTGCAGCATGCAAACCCACAACCCACACCAAAAGCTGTTCACTTTTACAGTCACCATGTTTCAGACACAGATACAGTGTTTCTGAGAAATATTACAAATTCAGAAGAGCTGTCACAGAAAATGTAACTTGTTCTGCATTTCAGAGGACATTAAAAGATATCGATATTGAGAGCTATATTGGTTTTGCAAATATTTTGATAGCCTAGTAAAATGACCCTTAAGTCATTAGCCAAGCTGCTACCTCTCTCTCTCTCTCTCTCTGTGTGTGTGTTTCAAACACAAACACAGTCAGACAGAGAGAGAGAGAGAGAGAATCGATCTTTGACTACTACCAAGATAATCCAAGTCTTTTGTTATTTAATACACTCTGATCTATTACTTATCAAAGCCGGCTTCCGACGGCAGGAGTTTGAATGGGATCCCAAACCTCATTGATCCCTTCTCATGAGGCCCATGGAAACAAAAAAAGAGGGCAGCTTTTGTGCTCTTCACAAAGAAACATGTAGCCCTGAATGGCAGGGGAAGTAACCTAAAGGTGAAAACATGATTTACTTTCCGATAAGATTAGCTTCTGAGAAAGACCAGAAGCCAGAACATGAACAACGTTTCGGCACTAACAATACTTCACAGAGCAGACCACAGGGAGCTGAGTGTTTTGTATTTTTTTATACACTTTTGTGTATTAGGTATACAGTGCAACAGTAATAGATGGAATCAGACTGCTTTCATACTTGTTTCATTCTAACACAGGCAATTACTGTCCTTGTTAATAACAAAAAAAAAAAATAAAATCCAAGGACAGTAGCTGCACACAAAGTAATGCACCACTTCTCCAAAAACCTCTACTGTGTAAGTGGTAATACTGAGAATAAATATTTTTTTTGATCAATAGTTAACAAGAGAAAACAAAGTCACTATAGCTGAGGAGAAGATTACTTTTCAAACATTTAAGAGGGTTTATGTGGGGTTTTTTTTTATGCTATGCGTAATAATTATTTACTCTCGGGAGAGCTGTTTCATACAGCATTTAATACCAGGATCCACTTTCTTACTGCATGGTTACTAGAGTTTTCTCTCACTATAGTTTTATCAAAGAATTTGAAGAATAAATTCAGAGCCTTTTTTTGCACCAAGTTCCCTTTGGTCTTTGACTTAAACTTCCATGTGTGGAATGTGAGGAAATTATGTAAGGGGTAACGGCCGACAAGGTGTGCTGTTTTATGGAATTATTGAACAAGGCTGAGGCAAAAAACTTCCAAGTTCATTAAATCTGTATAACAGCACACCTCAAAGGCCGTTATTCCGCCTATCTGCACCACTTTCTTTTCAGTGGTGGTGACTGCAAGTAACAGCTGATTCCATTGTTCTATAGTTAACGTTATCATTGACATTGAAAAGAGCATTGATATAGAATGTTGATTAGACTTTTTCACCAGATCTACTTCATAGGTGTGCGTTATTTAAGTGATAAGCTCCTCGAGTCCATTCCATACCATGAATATAGCACAGCTGAGGGGTATTGCTACTGAATGTCAGCAAGACCAAGGAGATTGTCACTGACTTCCAGAGAGGTCACACCCAACACCCACGACTTAACATCAATAGTGCTGCTGTGGAGTGAGCTGCACCAAATTCTTGGGGGTTCACATCAGTGAGGACCTCCAACACTTCTCATCTCCTGGACCACCAACACTGCATCACTGGCTTAGAAAGCACAGCAGCGCCTCTACTTCCACTGCAAACTCAAGCGAGTAAGAGCCTCTTTACCCATCATGGGCACTTTCTGTAGGGGTGCCATTGAAAGCTGAATACAACAGGAAAACCCTGCAGCGCATAGTGAACACAGCTGGAAAGATCATTGGTGCCCCAATCCCCTCCCTGCGAGACACATACGACACCCGAAAGGCATGATTGTGAGCGATGCCAGCCACCTCTCACACAATCTCTTCAGCCTCTTGCCCTCTGGGAGGAGATATGGGAGCATCCGTGCCCTTTCCACCAGACTAAAAAACAGCTTTAACCACCAAGCTGTCAGGAAACTGAACTCTCTCCCCTCTCTCCCAGCCCCCTCCTCCTTGCCCACCTTTGGGCTCTGAAGTTGCTGCTGCTTTAGTTTTTGTGTACAACATTTTTTTGTACTACTACAACACATCTATTGCACAATTACATTTTTGCACTACTACTTACATATGTTTTTTTTAAAAAATCCTAGACTCTGAAGTTGCTGCTGTTTTTTGTCTTGTGATCTTTTTGTCTTTTGATGCACTTTTTTTCTTGAGTGTTAGTGTTAGTGTTATCTGTTGTGCATCTCTTCTTCACCATGGGATAGCGAGAAACATACCATCAATTCCTCTGTACATCTAGTATATGTGATGAAATTGACAATAAAGCTGACTTGAATGCCGTTAAATCCCCTCAGCTGTGCTATATTCACGGTATAGAACAGATTCTCTTCTAAAATGGTTACCACAAATATCTAGCTTGGTTTCATGCACACCTATGAAGAAGTTCCACTTTTCTGGCCATATTACACTTGCATATCAATTTGCCCAACTTCACATTGTGAAGTTTAAACACAGGGTTATAATTCAACTGTGCTGTGACGTTCGCAGCACAGCAACATTTTAACTTGTGACGGAGATGGATTTTAAGTCTGTTACACTGCATTTGGAGTATGGGAAATGGTGATTTTACAAAAGCCAAGACAGAATAGAAGCTTTGGATGCGCACTTGACGGTGACAGGCTGAATTAACGACCTGCTTTTGATCATAGCAGCCATCCATTTAGAACTAGTAATGGCAGTTTATTCCAGTAAGTTTTGAAGGAGTCGATGTGGAGTGGAAGAAGTAGTTCTGCAAACAAGCCTGTATTAGCTATCAAAACATTTAAATTGTTAGCAAAACTACACAGCGCAGATGTGACAACAGTGGTATAAGCATGATAGTGAACTCCACGGCATGTGTATATCAGTGAATATTGAACTTATTGAGTTCTGCTCTGCATTGGGGCCTTATCACCACCTCGAACGTGCAATATTCAATGATATATATGCATATATAATATCCCTTACATATACAACGGCAATGAATGCTATTCAACCAGTCATAATCAAGGACCAGAACTGTCTGTTTTAGAAACGGAATAACCACACACTCTGCCAGCCAAATCAGAATCCATTTCTTCGGGTGATAATTAAGCAATAAGCCCCATGCCTTGAATACACCATGAATACAGCACTGCTGAGGGGTGCTGTTAGGCTTGAAGCGAGCGGAGCAAAGCTGAGTGCCGTTAAAGCCCCTCAGCTGTGCAGTAGTCATGGTAATGGAATGGCCTCTTAGGCATGCTGTATCGGGGAATATACTACGGCATTGAATGCGATTCAACCAATCATACTCAAGGACTAGAACTATCCGTTTTAGAAGTGCTCTTATCACAGTGGCAATAATGGCATTTTTTTTTTAAGTCACATGCTGAAATTCAACAGAGTGACAGAGGTGAAATCATCTAGTCTTTGCACATGAGCTGTGCCTGTGGGCAAGTGTTAGACAGCAAGGAAGGCATTGACGCTACTGGTTCCAAGTAGGCCTATTAAAAGAGAAAGAATAAAGTGACTTTACAGTTGAATATGAATGACTGAATGAATGAATGAATTACAACCCTCAGGCCATTTAGTAGGCTGGGAAAACCCACCCTGATCTGCAAGTAATTCACTCTGCAGCTCAGTATGGCCGGCCACTTAGTATTGCAACTACCCTTGACTGATTCTGAACTGAAGCTTACTTCATGTTTTTCAAGGGTTCATTTAAAAGATTCTTTAAAAGGAAAAGAACACTCAGAAGGGTCTTTTGAGTTATATATGCTCTATTGTAACAATCTAAAATATGAATGACTACTATAAAAAAGGAGAACAGAGAATATCTTGAAAGTAGAAGTACCCTCTGACAAAAAAACTCCAATGTCCAATGTGAAAGAAGTCTTTTAGTGAGTGGTAAATATTGTCAAGCTTCTAGACCATTCTTCCATTTCTGTGAGTCTCTTTTATAAAGCTAAGAGATAGCTATAGTGGCTGTGTGGTAGTCCCTTGCTAAGCCATCTGAGTCCACCCACGCCTGGTTCCCCTCCACTCCCCCAGTAATAGCTGATGAGGCCGCCTGGCCAGCCTCACATTAGACAGAGCAGCAGATCTGGCAGGGCTCTCAGAGAGGCAATCCATTCTGAGCAGCTTTGGCATCACAGCACTTCATAGGCGCATCTCTCAGGTACTTTGGTGCATTTCAATTTCAGAGGCAATTAGGCCACACCATAAAATACCTCACAAAAGAAAATAGTGTTGTGCAGGTAACATGATTCCCCCCTCCTTAAAGGGATGGGACCATTGGCTGCAAGCCCATTGCTGACACAGGCTTTTTCAAAGTGAGCTTCAAAAATGTAAATATGTTAACACACTCTTCTACCTTGGTGCCACTGGGCCATTTTTGATGAGAATACAGTCACTTGGACCCCTCTCTCTTTGCACCCTCCCCCCCCTCCGTGTACAACATCTTCTCTATCACTCTCTATCACTCTCTCTCTTACACTTTTCAAACATGTTGTTGCATGCGTGGAATGCTAAGAGTAAAGACACATATATAAATAATGAACAGTGCTAACATTTTTACATCTACACTATACTGTATTGTATGTTGTACAGTAAATCTCATCCATATGATGAATCTTTGTTTATATATTCTCGTGTTTATATTAATTTGTGGTTAATGACAATTCAGTCATTTTGCGATTATTTATACATGTATAGTAAGTATACCTAAGTGCAAGCTCTAGGATCCTGCAGCAGGAGCCTAGTCTGCTGACAGCAGATTCCAAACTTTACTTTCACCCCCTCTTGAAATGCATTCCACACCTTCCTTAAGCTCAAAAAGGGCCAATCTGATAGGATGCAGTCTAGCATAATGCCCAAACCACATATCTCCAGTGCTATCTGTGGGCGATCAGTTGTGCGTAAAGCAATCTTATATTTGGCTCCTGTGATTAAATCAGTGTTTCTATTACCTTGCTGTAAACAGATGTTGGATAAGTCAGCCGAGAGGCTTTTCAAATGATTATTATTATTTTTTGGGGAGTCCCTTGTCAGCCTCTTATGCATGCAGAAGTTTTGCTCTGCTACGGGTATGATTAACCCTGTAACCCTGACATGCCAGTGAAAATCGAACACTCATAGCCACCAGCCACTGAGGGCCAACAGGGCATCCATTCTGGCCCCTGAAGGCCACTTCAGCATCTCTTTGAGTCAGTCGTTTGATGGGCTTTAGAGATGGTGCTATTATGGTAATTTTCAAAAACAGGTTAAAGCAGGTTACTACTACACACACACACACACATTCTTACTCTCTCTCTCTATCTAACACACACACACACACACAAAAAACACACACATACTCATACAAGACAGAGAGCTAGAGATAGAGGGAGAGAGAGAAAGAGAGAGAGTCATCTCTCATGCATTACAAAATGTGGATTGAAATGCCAGACTGGTCATGACCCCTCCCTTCAGGCTACCTCACAGTGGTGTGTAAGCCACACAATACATAAATTCATGGCCACTGGAATATGTTAGTCAGTGAGTGAATGAATGAATAAACAAACTGTGCAAATAATGCCATACTGTTGCAATTATTACACTGAGTCTGAAGGACAGGATAATCCTGAGGGACAAGCTGATTGTGATTCTGATGGGCCATATCTGGTTCATCTGACTCAATCCAGAACTGGGTCCATTACCAGCTTAATATAATTTCCACCCAGGTCATGTACAGTCAGAGTTTCGTTTGTCATTGCTGGTCTTTTTGAACTCTCGCAGAGCGTTCTTTTATTGATGACATCCACTGCAAAGTTGTCACTGATGAAAGCGTACCCTGGGACACCAGAGAGCCATCGTATGAAAGGTAGACATTTCATAAATCATTTAATTACGATTCCATTAGCGAATTAATCTGCCGCCTGCTCGTGGTGATAAGACAGTTCAGCCGAGTGTGTCCAGAGAATTCATTCAATTTATTCCTGCTCTCTCTGTGTCTACTTACCTATCACACGGGCAGCCTGGGTCGCCTCATCTGCATAACAAAACACTCTGTTTTCCGGCCTGTCACACTGCAGGGTTTGAGGGCCTAGGCAGGTAATAGACGCCTTAGCTTGTGAGCGCGCAGGTCTTCCACAGGTTTGACAGCAGGCAGATGGCTGCTTCTTTCCTTCTCTTCTCTTTCTTTCTGCCTTTTTTTCAGCTTGAGGCACTGTCTGATGTCCTAATCAGAGAGTCCTTGTCTGTCAAGGGAAAGGAGGCTCATGGGCGAAAGGATATCATCTCTGACAGTTTCTGTTGCAGCCTATTTGTCAAGTAACTATTGCGGCCACACAAAAAACAGTGGTTAAAAATATGCAGCTTGTGGTTGCCTATAATGTGCGCACTGGAGCATGTATGACCTTGAGTAGCATTTATGATCCACTGTCCATATTTAAGAAGGAAGGAATTTTGGAGGTTTATGCAGAGACTTGCAGAGACTATGCCTAGTTTTAAGAGTCTGTGCAATTAGTTCACACGCATCTGTACACAATAGTTGAAACAGGGAAAATATGTTTTTGGGAATTGTTTTTGTTTTACCAAAGACAACAGCCGATCATGTGAGTTATTGAAATATGCAATGAGAAAAATGCCTTATTCGCCAAGAGCAACATTTGCTGGCCATAAAGTCGTGAGTTCAATTCAGTTCACGTCCTCCTCAGATGTGGAGGAGAATTACTGGCGAGTGTTTACAATGTGTTGTGGTTCGTCCCGTGGAACAGTGCAAGTCTGAAACAGAGGATCCACAGTTCAGAGGAGCAGGGTGATGTTTACCCTCCAAATTTTCAGCCTGTCATGGGCACCTCTCTCTATGTTACTGTGGAAACTTTGCCATGTATTGGAGGTGAAGGTTGGGTTTGGGTTCATGCAGCAGCTTATAGTGCTAACTTATGGAAGCATGCATGCAAGTATTCTGTCCAGAACAGCTTAAAATAATAACCATAATAATCTACACTCTTTTGATCCTATGAGGGAAAATTGGTCTCTGCATTTATCGCAATCATGAATTAGTGACACACACAGCACATAGTGAAATGAAGTACATACTAACCTGGAGCCATGGGCTGCCTGCTACAGCATTGCCTGGGTAGCGATGAGGGTTTAGGTGCCTTGCTTGCTCAAGGGCACTTCAACCGTGGTGTACTGTTTAGGGATCGAACGCCAACCCTTCAGAAAGCCCTTACCAGTAATCCACGGCTGCCCCATTACATTGCTTTCAAGCAACACTACGTAGTTTTGGTGTAAAAGTGGACTAGCTACCTAAATTAAGTCAACATCGAACGTTTAGTGGAAAGGAGTACACTAATAACATTTAGCGCAACAGAATACACTTTCTTCCCTTTCTACACTTGGAGCTTTAGTAGGTATTTTAAACAAGCACTGATAGAACATTAATATGTTAATATAACGAGATTATTAATGAGCTATAAAAAGAACTTCAAAAACATATTCACAGTTTCATTTTACAGTTTTAGAATTAAAAGCATTACGGACTTTAAATCGACAGCTTGGCGTCATTGCTCTTGATAGGAAGGAGAACAAAATTATGTGGAACAACATAGACCAAACAGCAAACCGGCAGCTAACAATAACTGAATGGTACCACGAGTAACGAAAGTGAAAATGAGCATACGATGCCATTGTGTTAGCATAAGCTGCGTGTTCGCTATTCTGTATATGATGTTCCAAATTCTTTCATTCTGCTTCCAATTGTCAGCACTCAGCAAGTTCGTACAACAGGGCTATGATTGGAATGACCTTATCTCTCAGCAAGGCTGTTATACTGAAGCAATGGAAAATTGGTTTTACAGTAATGACAACTGAAATTAATATATGTCCTTGTTTGAAATGAATAACTTGAGTACCTTTTTCTGCTCAACTTTCAAAGAAAAAGTATAACTCTTCCAAAGTCGATGCCTAAACTAATTCATGTTCAAGACGACTCTGTCGCCATGCACAACCTCCTAATTCAACAAAGTTCAGATAAAAATGTTTTGTCATTCTATGTTTAGGCATTTGATTATGTTATATTGTGGTATTATCAAAAAAGAATTTCTTGAATTTCAACAAATGATCTGTAAGTTCTTTGTGGACTGTCCAAGTAAACTCTTACCATTGTACCCCATGCATATGTATTCACACATCCCACATGCCTATCTGGTTCAAACTGGGAGACTTTTCCTCAGGCATGGTCAAAAAGTGTAGCCTAATACATTTCCAAGAGCAATCCCGTCAACAAGACACACACACACACACACACACACACACACACACAGACACACACACAAACAATCTTAGGAAAGATGGCAGAAGATGTCTCGCTGAAGACGATCTGAGAATCATCAAAATCTTCTCTCTACATTTACATACATATGTGTATGCACACACGATTAGTGAAGAGTGAGCCTGGCCTAACTCATTTGCTTCCTCTGTCCACCTACACCACAATCATCTCTACTGAGTGTCATCTCTGCTTCCTTCTGGCTGACTCCTGTCACCTCAATGACCGAACTGCGACCAACATTACAGGAGGCCTATACCAGGACCGACTCGCCTTCCCTGAGGCCTTGTGACTGACCCCCTCACAATGACACTGTCAAAAATGGACCCTTATTGTTACTCCCATGTCCCATCTCACTCCTTGACTTTAACACTATGTCTAGCTGCTACTACTCTGTCCAGCCATACTTCTTGACTGCCTATGGATTCACTACCATGTAATGCTATGGGACAATATTTTGGAATTATTATGATGCTTAGCTAAAACCAAGGACAACATGTAGTCTATCATGGTTACTACTGATTGCACTACTGATTTTTCCTGCACGACCCCTGGCAGTTGGGTTAGCCTCTTGTGTCGTGAAACTGCCCAAGGTTTCTTCCTATACTAACATAAAGGAGTTTTTCCTTGCCCCTGTTGCTCTTGGGTGCTTCTTTGTGTAAAGCGTCATGAGCCAGTACTATTGTAAAAGGTGCTGTATAAATATAATTGAATTTAATTAAATGAATTGAAACCAGCTAAGTACACAAGAGTCACTTATAGCAATTGAATAGCCACTCACACGCCTTCTGAGTTTCATGCACTAATGCCATTACTATAGAATATCACACACACACACACACACACACACACACACAAACACTTGCACAACAGATGCTATAACTTGTCATCCTTACTGAACTATGCATATTGTATACACATCTCATGTTAAATACACCTTACATGGAGATGAAATACTGCATTGTCTTGTCTGTGTTATGTGCAATATGGACAATTATCACCAGGCCTTACCAGCCTCCTAAACCATGTCAGGGGCCTGTAAGTGTAAACAGCCATGGGCTGGCCTGGTGATGGAGCCATAAACAGATAACAACTTAATAGCAGACCAATTTGGAGGCAGCTGGGGGGAGGGCTGCAGAAGCAGCTGTTTCAACAAACACACACACACACATGCACGCAAGCACGCACACACACATCTAAAAAATAACCTGGACACCGTAAGTAAAAGTAAAAAAAATATTTCACAGCTGGATATTTGTAACAGTGAGCTGGGTGTCAAACCCATGTCTTTTGCATTCTAAGCACGGACACTAAAAACAAGTGGCTACTATTTGTGTTATAAAATACAGCCTGAAGTGGTATAACAGTTAGAGGGAGATGCCTCTTTGTTATTCTTGCCTCCCTTGCCTTTCCACTGAATCAGGAGAACATCCACAGATAGTTAAACAAAAAATAAAAAAACAAAAAAAATCTGCTGTGTTTCTACATAGGAAGTCTAGATAAACAAGTCAACTGCAACTGGCCCAGTGGGCTCAATTAACAGTTGAAGAACATCACTTGGGATGTAAACCTCAATGCTGCCTCATTCAGTCATAAATTAGGAGTGAATAAAGCAAGTTCTCTAGACACCAAAGCCCAGTTAGCTTAATAAGAATCTGAAAATAATACAAAAAAATAAATCAACAGATGTAATTACTCATCATGAGAAAGATGGATATCTTTTGCTTTCACTTCAGTTCATAACATATATATGTATGTATGTACTGATAACCTCTCATTAAACATTTGGGAACTTTAAAATATCACCAGCAACTTGTGAGTGTGGTTAGTTATAATGTTTGTGTATGTGTGTGCCTCAAGACCCACAAGCACACTCTCTCTGTCTCTTTCTCTCTTAGACACACACTCACACACATGCATACACACACACACACACACACACACACACACACAACAACAACACTTGTGCATACCACAGAAAGAAAGGGAGCCATTTCTGTTAGGTGCTGATGACTGGTCATCCCTTAAAGCTGCAGTGTACTGTGCCCACGTCGTCATGTTTGGAGCCAAGGATGTGATTATTGGCCACTGAGGCCTGGCCCCTGGACACCCTTACTGGAAATTACCTGTCTAATGCAATCAATGCAGTCACTGGACAACAAGCAAACCACTACACAGGGAGCGATGAGTTGCAGCAAGGGGCCCTTAGGCTTGAATCAGCATCTAAAAGAGACATTGTGAGACATTGTGTGTGTGTGTGGGGGGGGGGGGGGGGGGCGTGTGTGTGTCAGAGAGATAGAGATAGAGGGAGAGAGAGAGAGAGAGACAGAACACAAGGAACACAAACTGCCTCTGGTGTTGGGAGTCCAAGCATGCCTTCCCTCACAATTCTGCCTGAGGAGGTCGGGGCATTGGCATGTTCCATGTTCTGCAGGCAGGTTCCTGTCAAAGGAGATTCCTTTTACCTCCGAGATCTTGAAGAATGAAGGAATTAATGCAAACCTGGCTTTAAAACTGACAGTGTGTTTTGTAGTGCTCATTGGGTTGGCAAAAAAATGTCGACCACAATTCAATTGGTCTGGTCAACCTGTGAACACTGGACTGATCCAATTCAGGGGTCTGGTGGAGCAGTAGGACCAACAGTGCCCTCTGGTGGACACAAGTGCAACAGACCTGCGGTTGCTGAGAACATGTTGAAGGTCCTCATTAGAAAACCCTTGCTCACATTCCCCTGGCCACAAGCTTAGATACTGTAATTTTGCGGCTTGGACGGGACGTGTCTCTCGCAGGAGTGCTCCACTTGCTTCTATGATTTAGTGATTCTAGAGCTGTGCTTTGCTCTGAGATCTTTTTTCCCAATCCAGAACACCTCCTCCTATACTCTGTGAGAATATTAGCATTTTATGTATTCCCTGGGATGGTGGAATTTATTTTACAGTTTATTAAATCATCTGAATGATGTCCAATGCTGAAGATGGAGATGCAGATAATGAAGTTAGCACCAATGAAAACATTTAGACCAATGGCACTCACTCTGCTGTAATTCACAGCGCTCAGAGAAGTGTGGAGAGCTAACTGCAGCAGTTCAAAAACATCAAGTCCCTACACAAGCATTGGCTGAAGCGTTACCTCTCTCAGCACAAGTGACTATTGTGTTTCCTGAAGTTTTAACACCTCTCTCTTTCCCTCTCTCTCACTCTCTGACTACATGCACACTCCCACACACTAGATGTACATGTACTCTCATACACACATGCACACATGCACGGATGCAGACGGCATACGCACACGCACGTGCACACAAACTTACACACGCACACATACACACCCACACACACACACATGCGCCTAACACCTATTTCATTACTTGTGCGGCTGGAATAGCTCAACAAGAGGAAAGCTTTAGCTCTGTTGAAATGGTGTTACAAAAAAAAAAAACCTGCTTGTTTTCCGTTAATTATGGGATGTCTGTTTCCTTCATAATCCTTGTTTAATGGTTATGCGCCATAGGTAAGAAAAGAAATATTGAGCCCAGTAAATGCCAGCCCGTGAAAAGTTGAGAGCGATCCTGTCGTAACACCTACTTAGCTGACACCAGTAAAGTCTCCACAATAAATAGGGCTAATTAAACACAATATAGTTTGCAAATTATGTGGCCTGTCTGAGTGGATTGGGTATGAATGGACAGATTTACTGCAACTGTATACCTTCCTGAGCACTCCCCTAAATCCTTGGAGGGAGGTGGCAGAGAGAGAAAGAGTGTGTGTGTGTGTGTAAGAGAGAGAGAGAGAGAGAAAGAAGAAAAAAAGAGAAATGGAGAAGTTGTTCTTATCCCCCTATCAGGCATTTCATTCCATGTGACAGGAAGCCCTTCATACAATAGCAACTTCATAACTCAGCAGAAAACAACCCCAGGCAAAATACCTGACTAGGTCTTATTCACAGCTCTGAAAGCAAGGCGTGTGCCCCCCCTCCACCCTGCTCCTATGTTCTGCAGGAGTAACATAAAACAGCCCTGTATGGGCTGATTTTCGGAGCCACTAATAGGTCTTGGCAGCCCATGTGTAAAGGTATATCGAACGCAAATGAAGTAGTGATATATCAGTAAACACCGAGGCACATATGAATGTGAGCATTTAATGGTGAGTTTACTAAGTGGCAAAGAGAGAGAGAGGGAAAGAGAGACAGAGAGAGAGAGAGAGAGAGAGAGGGAGAGAGGTAAAGAGTTTCTGTGGCAGAATATGTTTCACGTTACCTCACGCTAGAAGTCAAGCTGCAGCTCGCTCCTGTGACCTGTGAATGTGACTAATAGGAAGCGGCCTCTATCTCCCAGGCATGAGCGATTGCAAACAGCCAGTGACAAGAGAGCTTGGGCTTTCGAGCTCTCTCTTTCTCCCCGTGTGGTAGTTCAAATCAAACTGTCATTGTTCAAATGCTTTCAGCCAGAGAGCGCCAGAGGCAAATGCTTTGTATGGCACTGTTAACCCTGTGCAGTGCAAATGTTTGTTTTTGGGCTAAAGCGTCACTTAACCACATGCAGCTGCCTCTCTACCTCATGCTGCCTTGATTTCCCAGAGGTTAGGGAGATGCAAATTACGGGAGTCGCACCACTGCAGGGCAGAGATGTCTGTTTATTGGGGAGAGATGAACTGATGTAACTGGGTGTAATCTCTAAAACATGGATGACTTGACCTTACTGCAGAGTTGCTCTGAGGTGTCATACTTGCCCGCAAAGGCAGTCTGACAGACCAGCTTTCTGTAATGCAATTAACATGCGATCAATTAGGATTTCAGCTGGCATGGCTTGAAAAAAGGCTCCCTAGCATTAATCATTGAAACTTGTTTACTGCTCTCAGCAATTAAAAATGGTCCCCATCTGAAAACCCAGACAGTCTCGCTGACAGGAAAGTGCGGCTGGCATGTACACAAACAACCCTGAAGTCGAAGTCGTGGATGGGAGGCCCAGGTGAAGCACAATGGCAACACTAAATTATTGAGGAGGCCGAGTTCATCTGTCTTCAGTCTGCCATTGGCCCGTGGTGCTATTTTCATCTGCCCGGTCTGATTTCACTCCGCACACACACGCAGGGCACGGCAGCCTCCTCTCCACTGATACCGAGATGTCTGCCTCCAGAGCTCCATGCTTGCTTTTTTTTTTTGGTATCCCTTTCCTGCTAGTGTAACGTAGCGTCACAGAACACCACTGACACTTGCCTCAGTGGCCTCAGGATGCCAGCCTGCTAGCTACAGAAAAAAAAAAAGAAAAATCTCCATTCCCGGCCTGACAAGTTTAAACAAAGCAATTTCAGGGGCCAGCTGCACCTGCAGCATGGGACTGCAGCCTCCCCTCTCCTCTCCTCTCCCCTTCCCCACCCCCTCTCTCCACCAACTGCACTCCCTGCTCCATGCCCCTCATCTTGCTCTGTCTAGCAGGAAGACAATCATTTGTCTCGTTACATGGTTGAAATGAACAGTGTGCCTGTGTGCCGGAGGGACTAAAGACTCTGAAGGAATGGGCTAAAGGCTCAGAAGTGAGAGAGAGGAAGGGCCTGAAGTGGATAGATCTGGACAAAACACACTAACAGATTTAGAGGTATATTATAGATGGATGAGGGAAAAAACATGTGGAACAGCCAGATAGACAGAAACAGAGACAGGGAGAGTGAATTTGAGAAAGAGGTGGAAGAGAGAGAGGGGTTTTGAGAGAGAAAACGGACACTCAGTCTCCCACACAACACATCACTTCGGCCCTGCAAGTGAAAGTATTGTGGGGTTTTAAGTGAGCTTAATGTAGCACAAAGGCTCCTGGCCCAGGCCAGCCTCCTGTGAGAGAGGCCATAATTAGCCTCGCTTGGCTAGATAAGCCCTCCCTGGCACTGCCAGGCACAGCACACACTGCATTATTGGATTACGCTACCCAACATCACAGTGTGGGAAATCCTATCACTGGACAAGCAGTCGGTAATTAGGCCTAAATGGGGTGGCGATGTGATAGTGAATGGTGCTATCTGGGTTTACAGAATTGCCATTCGTATGGCATTAAGGGCAAGCATGAATGGGCCGGGGATTTAAGACGTTCCTACATGATGTACTTTATGGGCAATACCTTTTCATAAGCCACAGTATGGTTAGTAACTCATATTACACACGTCATCGCAAATATTCTCATCAAATATTCTCACCATTGGATGGATTACAGATGTCTGAAGTTTGACTGTGTGTGTGTGTGTGTGTGTGTGTGTGTGTGTGTGTGTGTTTGCTGTGTTTTCTTGAAATCCTCAAATTTATTTAGACTTCATTTACAGTAAGATGCTGCCAAAAGATATTTGCTAAAATAAAATAATCGGCTAGCTAACTAGCTTTGTTAGTGTTTGTAAGGCTGATGTACAGCTAGTTAGCCCACAAGTCTTAGATTAAAACATCATAAAGCCTTTAAGGAGAAATTCAGTGTGAATCAATTCACCGAGTGCTGTTGGTAAGAAAAAGAATGAGAAAATTTGATACAACATAGACTGAACAGTGAACCGGCAGCTAACACCAGAGGTGTAGTGGGAATTATTTTAGTAGGGGTATACAATACAATATTATAAATGAATGCCTGATATCTACAAAGTGAGAAATAGCCTACATTAATGATCTGTTTCAAAAAGTGGAAGGGCTCCGTACACCTGCGTCCAATTCCCACTACACCCCTGGCTAACACTGACTGATTGGGGCACAGAAACTCATTTTCAGTTTAATTTTCCTATGCCCTATTCAGCTAACAGTATTTGCCAAGTTGCTGTTTGGTTGTATCAAATTTTCTCCTTCTTTTTCCCACAGACAGCACTCTGTGACCTCGCACAACAGGGCTATGGATTTATCTACATCGGATTTCTCCTTTAAGTTAACAGTGTGAGGTACCAGGGCTCAGTTGGCACCATAAACCCGGGGATCAGGGTTCGAGTCCATCCTGAGGTTATTTCCCGGTCCTTCCCCATCTCTCTCTCCCACTTAGTTCCTGTTACCCTCCACCATCCTGTCAGAATAATAGCAATAAGCCCCCAAAAATCTCTCAAAATTGCTCATCCCATCACAACTATCTTGTTTACCAAACCCATCACAACTATCTTGTATACCAAATCAAAGCATGGATGGATGGATTAATGGCGGTCAGATTTTTTAGCTGGTGATTTCTGACAACATGCATTTTCTCCATTTTACACAGCACTTCTGTGCCAACAGAGGCTAGTAAAAAGAATGTTGAGTGAAGTGATGCCTACTACTGTCATTGTTTTTTTTAACATAGACAAAAACTATGGCATTTCAAGGTGATTTATGGTGACAGATCTCTCAAAACATGAGAACAATTATCTTTTTTTTGCCAGTGATTTATTTTGTGCACATTTGTTGATCAACTCTATTTCGCCAGAGGGTGGAAACATTGACTTGGTCAAGGGATGGCCCACGGGCCAGTTCATGGGGTCATTCTAAACATGATACGGTTAATCTTGAACATCAGTTATCTTTCATACATGCCAATTATACACAGGGAAATAGGCCCCGGCAGCATCAGGGTTAATCTCTTTTGTGTCCCCCTGTTCTAAAGATCCATTATTATGATTTTTTAAAAAGAGGATCGACTTTCGTTTCTCACTTCCTCCGCTGGGCCTGAGGGTGAGGTTGCTAGGCAATGGTGACTATCTCTGAGGTGACGTGATCTCCCCTGAGCCTGGTTCTCACTCATCACGTCCACACAAAGATACTCTCTCACTCACGCGCGCACACACAGACACAGATACACAGACATACATGCACCCACACTCACACACCACACACATAGGCCTACACAAGGACAGAAAAGGGGGGGGGGGTGAGAGAAAAAACTGCGGCGAGAGGTAGAGAGTGTTGAGAGAGTGGAGAGGAGAGAATGAGATAAAGCCAATGAGAGAAGGAGAGAGAGTGTAGAGACAGAGTGTAAAAGAGAGGCGGGGGGAGGGGGAAGGGGGGTGTTCCACTATCCGGTTGCCTTTTCTCCCCTTGCGTCCTTATCTCGAGGAGCCTGTTCTCACTCACTCATTGCCATGCTGAGAGGGGCTTCCACACAACCGGGGGCCCTGCTGGGACGCTGATGTGACGGCCCCAGAGAGCTGCGCTTGGGGCCTGAGGCTCTGCGTGCAGACACAGATGGCCGGCATGAGGACCAGCAGGAGTCATGAGGCCAGCAGGCCAGCATAGCATGGGTTGTCTAGGGCACATAGTCTGCCCATTTCTCTCCTTCTCTCCTCTCTGCATGGATGGAGCTGTTAAATGGGGAAGGAGTATCAGGCGGAGGCTGCTGGTTGATGGGGTAGCGGTGGTGATGGTATGTATGTGTGTGTGTTTGTGTATGTGTGTGCGTGTGTATGGGTAGAGGTATACATATACTACAATTAGAGCGTACGTGAGCGAAAGCGAGGGCGAATTTATCTCTAGGAGCGTCTAAACATCCCTGCAGCCGTGCACATCTCTACGGGATTTGTTTTTTATCTCCTATCAGAGCGAGAGAGACAGCTTTGTAAATAATAGCCTGGCTGTGCGTGCCTGTGTGTGTGTGTGTGTGTGTGTGTGTATGTGTGTGTGTGTGTGTGTGTGTGTGTGTGTGTGTATGTGTGCATGTTAATGTGTGTGTGTGTGTGTTAGTGTGTGTGTGTGTGTGTATGAGAGGTCTAGAGGGTGGCTATGAGAGGCAGTGACTGATGTGTGTGTGTGACTGAGGGCCAGCTCTGGCTCGGCCAGGGGAGGAAAAGAGTGTTTACTATGGAGATGTGTTTCTGATGAGGAGCAGTGCTGTTTTATGGGCCATCTTTGTTTTTTGTAGTGTAGTGTAGTGTAGTGTGTGTGTGTGTGTGTGTGTCTGTGTGTGTGTGTGTGTGTGTATGTGTGCGCGCGTGTGTGTGAGACCGAAGCACATGGTCAACAGATTTTTCTCAGAAAATAATAATATGATTGTTTGTGGGTACAGAGTTTCTCAGAAAGAATAATATAACTGTTTTGATACAGAACAAATAAAAAGAAGAAAAAATAGACATATCACATCAACACCTCTTCAGCCAAGAGCCAGCCAAAGGATGAGTGAAAACTCAATGTTTAACAGAGCTCCTATTCAGCCGACATGACAGAGTAATTCATCCACAACTGATGAACATGGCTGTGTATGCACACACACACACACACACACACACACAAAAACAGACAAGGTCTCTCCTGATGAGAATCTGCCAGGCCTGGATGTTGGATAAAGAACTCGTCACTGGGGAATTTATCAGGGCCTAACATCAGGAGCCACTCGTTTAGAGGATAAGAAGGGAGGTGTGTGTGTGTGTGTTTGTGTGTGTGTGTGAGAGACGTGCCTCTCCCCTCACCCACTTGAGCCTCTTCTCCTCTCCCCTCAACTCAGCTTTGTTCTCACGCTGAGAGACATGAGGCCAGATTCTCTGTCCGTCCACACCGCTGTCTCGTCTAATCCATCAATCATACCCAGCCCCTGATAACCTCCCCCCGTGTCTGGATTCTCGTGTCTTTTCAGCTCGGTGGATTTGCGAGGACACTTTTTGCCCATCTCTAGGCGATTACCTGAGCCAAACGTACAATCTTCCAATGTAGTCAGTCGCTGATCAATATATACTTTTATCATATGTTGGGCCCTATAAGAAATAGTCATTGACACTTATTTATTTTGATCAAAATGCAATCATTAGTTGTCAGTGACTTGTGACAGGATCACAAAACAAGACTATTCCTCAGATATGGGTGAATAGTGGGGTTGCAAAAGAATATTATTTACACAAGTAACATTGGATCAATAAAGTACATCTATCAATCTATCTATCTATCTATCGATTCTCTGGCAAATTGAAACAAACAAAAAAAAAAAAACATGTATCATGCACGCATCAACCACAAAGAGACAGTAAATCTGTACGCCAGATTTCTCGGGCCACCCTCAAAGGCACCAAATAAGTGACTGTGACAGCTCACACAGTCACCAGTCTGATTCATTTCCCAGGATGGCCTCCCACAGCGGAGTCAGAATGTTATTTTTCTCAGATACAGCAGACACACACACACACACACACACACACACACACAAACACTAACACAAGCACACACAGTACTCACACTGTGCACACCAATATCGCTATATATATAGTAACAGAAATGTGTATACACATAAACACAGATATATAAACAGACATTTACTGAGGAAAAGCATGCATTTAGTCTTAAACATACAAAATGTGCAGAGAAATACACTCACATAGATAAACATACACACACACACACACACACTGCCTTAACAGAGTCACAAAGCACACATAAAGAGACCAACACATGCATAATGCACAGAGTCCAATGATAGACCTGGTGTTTAGACCTGGTCCTTTGAGGGTGGAGAACTGGGAGGAGGAGGTGGGGGGGTCGAGCCCACCTCTCAGCTAAAACATTTGCTACACAGCTGCATGAGAACATCTGGGAAGGATGGCAGGAAATTCGGCTGCTGTCAGCGTGACATGCAATGAATGTTTTTTAAGCACTTCAGAAGGATGAGCATAAAATCACCTTCCCCCTCCCAAAGGCACACACAAACACACACACACTCTCTCACACACACACCCTTCTCCAGAATTTATAGAGTCCAGGAGCAAGTGGTTTTCATTAGCCCATGTCATCCTCCTAACAAATTGCAGCGTTGGTCTTGCAGCTGGAGCAGGCAGTACTTCTGGGGGAGTTATTATCTTATTTACCCCATGTCGTGCCCAGGTCTGAGTAAATTACCAGTGGTACGGCTGGGGGTTCCTGTCTCACCAAGCATAATTGGGGTGGGTTTTGAAACTACACACCACATTTTCCTCCACAACAGTAAGATGTTTTAAAAGCCCACCTTTGTTTCATCCTGTCTGAGGATTTTGATGCTGATGGTTAGCTGTGCTGCTGATACTCTGGTTACAATATTTTTTAGTGGTGTCACTTGGATTGGTATTGGTGTATTTATAACAGTTTTGGAATTCCTGATTTGCACTTAAAAAAATGAATAAAGTTGAAGATGATTGCCATGTTAAATTCCCTTTTATTCGGTATTTTAGATGATGTGTGAGTAACACATCAATCAGGTTAAGGGAAACAGAATCTCTAAGGTGTTTGACGATATACTGCAGAGCAATATGGCTGTTGACTATTTGAGGGCGTTGTCATATTGTGTCTCAGTGCTGACTGTGAGGAGACGACGCAAGAGGTATGATTGTACGTACATTTAATAAAACCCAGACATTTGCAGCGGCATTCTCCGCCTGTCAGACAAACTCTGCAAAGCCCTCCGGGTTGAGCTGACGGGAGACAAAATGAAAGCGAGAAATGAGAAACCCACACCTTTGCAGCACGGCGTCACGGCTTCAAAAGACCCAGGCCGCATTAACAGCTTTCATCTGGTTTTCTCTGGCAGTGAGGGTTCCGTGAATTATCCAGCAGGAATTGTGCTAGAAAACTGTGCTGTAGAGCAAGGAATAGGCTGCACCTGGTCTGACACAGCTGTTTTGCACATAGCACAGATCAATAGGACTAGCAGTTTTTTTTTTCAAAGGAAACAAAAAAAGAGGAATGGGTAAGAAAAAAATATGTTAAAAATAATACAACGCAAGAAAACGAGTGAAGGGAAAATAGGACTAAACTGACAGAAGACACAATGCAGAATATATGCCTATGTTGTTTTGACATGACTCACAAGGTCATTGGTGCTGTTGCTGCTGGCTAGTTGGTGCTCAGTGGCTCACTGTCCATTTACACCTTTTCAGTCAACCTAGCCTGAGCAAAAGAAACAAGGCCAACACAGTCACCTTGGTGTGGCAAAGTAAAAGATAACACACATCTCATTACACCAGTGTTCTTTGCTTCACTTTGAACACACACATATCGCTCATAGCCTCAACTTCAAAATGGTACAGTTAGACCCTGAAGACCCTAAATTACTTGAATTACTTGAACACACACCACTTCTCTGCTGCTTATTTGGACAGCCAATGTTTTGCCTCTATTCCTTCAATCTTATTCCCTCCGCTGCCTGGTTGCATTTAAGGTTACTCTTTGCATGCTCTCTGCAAATGTATCAGGGAAAGAGGTAAAGCAGGAAGTGATGTGTGCTCAGTTCTGTGTGCCATTGTTCACACCCTACAGAACACACCAACCACCCCCCCACACCTCCCTCACACACACATCCCATCCACTGTGTGTCCAGCCCAGCAGTGTCCTAATGGGGTCACCAGTGCACAGCTGGCTAGCTGTATAAGTGTGGTGGTCATGGTAGCGATGATAAAATTATTGAGAGTGTATAACAATGACTTCGCAGAAACACTAATCTTCCTGTTGTTTATGCATTCAAGAGTTAAGACAGATGCTGATAACTGAAGATGCCAAGTTTCTTGGGGAAAATGTGTGTAGAGTATCAGTGTTTGGAGAGTTGCTCTTTTCCAATCCCTCATTATTATCTCATATATGTGAGTTGATGTCAGATGTCCCAGTTTGGTTGCACTAACAAATGCATTTCTGGTGGTATTTACTGAATCATAATAATAAGTAGCATTCAGTATTTTGGTTCTTCTTATTTCAGGTTTGCCAACTTGTATTATTTATGGTAAGGGAAAACTGAATCGTGTGAGAAGAGTTAAAAATAGACAAGTCTTTCCAGGAAAGCAGACTCAGCGACAACTTCACAATTAAAATTATTTAATGGCAAAGAAAGCTCCCAATCCCTTTATGGCTTTTTCCATTTTAATAAGTGGAACAGATGTTCTCAGGTCACTACGGTTTGTTTATGTTGAGCTTTGCGAGAGAGCTGTGGCCAGTCAGTGTTATAAATCGAACGCCTTCCACAGCCACACACTGCTTGGAACAGCCTCCAGCTAAGATCTGTGAACAAGGTGAACCCGTTTAACGGTAAGCCTGCAGACAAGAAGAGAGAGAGTGTTACAGACAAAGACTTCATACTCTGTGTTCAACCGACTCAACCTCTTACAGCTACACTGCATGTCCCTTTTCTGCTCAGTGTGAATTCCTCTGTATCACCTTATCAGAGCGTTTCAAGGACATGCCATATAAAAAGATTCACACAATGTTAAGTGGCATTCCTCAATGTGTGATAGAGAAGGATGATGACAAATTGTGTGCTTTGTATGTTCCTGTCTTTCAGTGAGATGAAAAAAAAATCCCTTATCCTCAATCTTTCCCACATCTATTCAGTCATGTGTAAAGACGACACTGCTGAAGCTAAGGCTTGTGTTTGCTGTATAAGAATGAGTTGTTGTTTTTTTTCCCCTATCTCTCTGACTGAAGCCTGGGTGAACTCAGTCAAACCTGCTGGCAAATCTGAATTCACTCTACAGATCCATCTAAAAGGCAAGCCTACTGTAACCCATTTCTGAATCACCAAAATCCCAGGAACCAATCGTAATCTGCTTATCCGGCAGGGGATAGGGTCTTTATGATGCAAAACCAGTGCTGTCATCTGTGTTAACATGTATGCTTCTTTGAATTGTGTTAAATACTGCATTTACAGTGAAAGCATAATTTACAAGAACAATGTGTTTGCTGCATTCCAGACAGAAAGAGATCAATGCACCATTTCAACTTAATTTTTCACATTGGTTACAGTACATCCCTGTAAAAGTGAATGGTTCGAGACCACACCCACTCTCAGTACTGATTTGGGCATGCTGGGTTGACCCAGGCAAGCAGCAATGGCTGCCCTATCAGGTTCAGGAACCACAAAAGCCCATTACCCAACTTTAAGATCATGCTCTTGTTCAGCTCCATTGTAAATGGTCTCACATTCTATAGTACACAAGAGCTTGGTTTGACCACTTAAGAGAACACCACAGCCTGTCCTGTGGCACTCAAGCAAGTCTGCAAGAGGAGCTGAATGCTAAGTGGACACGCAGGTCCATTTGCACTGATTAGCCAGCGCAGCGCAGTGCCAGTGGCCTGGATGTGCTCTACTGGACTGTGCCCCACGCCTGGCAGACGGGGCCGGGAGTGCCAGTCTGCCGATAAGAGGGAAACCGGCCTCTCAGGGATCGGTGTGTGTAATGCTATCCTCACCCCTCCCTTCCTCTCTCTCCCTTCTAGCTTGTCAGTCTCACAAGACTGCCTCCACCCTGTGCCAGCCCTGTTGCCAGTCGCCGTGCCAGGCTGTTGCCCGGTGTCCTGGGCATGTAATCATATTAGCCACTGGCCTCGTTGTATCTTGCCAGGGGGACACATGGAGCTCTCAATGGGCTGCTCCAGATGGGGTTCAGGGCATTGCTGCTGGAGCTAGCGCCACTGAATAAATAGAGTCTGACAACTCAAATGTGCCTAACAGGGAAAATTATGCAGAAGTCTAATGAACTTACACACCCATGAGTATGTGTGTGTGTGTGTGTGTGTGTGTGTGTGTGTGTGTTGTGTGTGTTTGCGTGTTCACATAAACTTATTATTCAATAAGTGTAAGAGAGAAAAAGAATAAGTTGAACTACTCTCGCCTTTTCTTCCCTCTCTCTTTATGCTGTATTACTGTGTCCAAATGATATGAACAAACTCAGCTCACAGCAAGGCATGAAATGTCAACACAGAGTCACAGTGCCTTTCTTGACTGCATGTTTTGCTGGTCGTACGGCCCACGGCTCAAGAGCAGGCCTAGTTTCCACCACACAAGGCCTCCCAGTGGAATGCAAAACAGGTGCTGCGCCACTGGCTCCCCCCGCAGTGGGGGAGGAAGAAAAACAGCCGCCCACGCCGGGCTCAGGACATGACTGACAGCACATCACATTCTCCAACCAGCTGTGTCTTCTGCTGATCTTTAAGGAAAATCCCTACAAGACAGAGAGAGAGAGAGAGAGAGAGAGAGAGAGAGAAAGCAAAAAAAGGCACAAGGGAACAATGTGCAGCAATGTGATCCAGGGAGGGAGGCAGACAGGGGGAGAGAGGGAGAGAGAGAGAGAGAAAGAGAGAGAGTAAGAGAGTGGGAAAACCAGACAGGAGGGAATGGCAAAGACATCACAACAAATACTTAAATGTATTGAAATGATATATGGGAACACCACGTGTCTCCGAGTCTATGACAAAGCTAGATGAAACCTCCCTCCACTGACACCTCTTTAATTCACTAAACGCTAAAGTCTCTCCAAGAGTTTTACTGGACGTATGGGAACACACACAGGCTCTTGGCCGTTCCCACAGGCACCGCTGGAGTGATGATGGCCCCAGATAGAACCGCATATTTGCAACTGAAATTAAAACAATACCCCTTTCGCCCCCCCCCCAACCAGACGGCCCCATGTGTGTTTCTGGGGCTGCTCTGACTTCTGGCAGGACATTATACATGCATAATCTGGCAGCCGATTCAAAGCTTCGAATTTCTATTCGAATCCACACCAAAGCCCAGGGAGATTAAAATAATTTGCCCGGTGTAAAACCACCGAATGCATAGTCATGTGTCTCATATGATACGACCTACAGTGCACTTGCTTGCTTGCTTGCTCTGCCTGCTCCCCCCTTTCCCTGTTGTGGTCGGTTCTCCAAGCCGTAATTACCCTGGCAGTTGATGTACAGTCATTGTTTTTGCTCAAAAATTAAATGGACCAAATAAAATAAAAAACCCACAGGCGCGTGCCTTGCAAGACCTTGTGGTAGGCTAGTAGAAGATGCCTCTTGAGAAGACACAGAAACAGAAGGGATTTTTTTTTTCCTGTCACAGCTTAACCACATTCCCAGACGTCTTCTTTATGAACATGTATATGTCCTTTGACTTTATGCAGCATAGCAGCCCCCCTGTTTACAAGTAAACCCCACCAACACAAACAGCCTCATGTAGACCCAGTCCCAATCAGGTCTTACAATTAAAACCGGAAACTCTTTTGATAATGAATGTAAGTGTATGCTAACTTAAAGCTGCTATGTGTAAGTCTCATGGAATACCTTTGAGTAATCTTGCATGTGGCTTTACCATTATTTGTAGGCCTTTTATATTTACAGTAATACAGCAGCCACACATAGTAAAATGGGATATAGCAAAGTTGGGCCAAACATTATGCAAAAATTGTGTTGCAAAATTGCGGAGTGATTGAAGGCTTTCTTGGCTGCCCCTATATTAGCCTGGTAATAAAGCCAGTCCCTCATACTCTACCTAGTTTCGTACAGAGGGTCTGGACATTCGTTAGTGAGATTCGATTGCTTGCTGTTTAAGTTTAAAAAGATTGGATCAGCCCTTAACTGATAGCCTGCCTTGACTGACAGCATTCTACCTCTGCATTCACAAATACTCTGTTCACTGATTGGACAGGTTAGAATGCCTCACAATGGGATCAAATCCAGACTAGCACTGTAGGGAGATGATAATTGAGCAGAAGTGCATAGGACAGCATGGCCCAGCTGCCCCTATACTATCTTTGGCAAAAAACAACTCTCGCAAGATCAACCTCGGCACTTTGCTGAAAAACAGCTTATGCATGAACCTTATGAAATCGTGTTTATTACATTCAGTCAACTGGTTCCTATTCTTTCCTTATTCTCTACTTATCCTATCCATATACTGTGAACAAATCAACATATAGTGGTAAAAATTTAAGCACTGGTGTAAGTTACAAAACACAAACTGTAGTGACAGCAGGGGGAGCTCAGTAGTCTAAAAAAAATTCTATGATTTGCATAGGGTACCTTTAAGCACCCCTTCAGGGTGCCATGGAGCTGTATGAGTCATCTCAATATTTATATTCAGCTCACGTACTATACTCCGGGCCAGGCATTCCTTTTGTTCTTCGCAAATTACACAAAGATCCACCCATCTGCTCTTCAGCCTATTGCTAAACACAAGAACCTAGAGCAGCTTTAGACCAGACTGCTTTCCCTTATGTTGCTGAGATGAAAGACTGTGGTGAGAAATTAATTTAATGAAAATCCATTATTGTACTGAAAGTGAACACCATGAAAATGAGCGAAGAAGTGACGTCATTTCTAAAAAATATAATTTTTTAAGTCTGTGGAACTGTCCTATGTTCCCAAGTTCTGCTTTACTGACTGTAATGACAATTGCAGTAAAATATGATATAATCTGAACTTATATTTAGTGGATGATCTAGAGCTACTTTATCTTGTGACCACATCAGACTTGGGACTTACAGTGGGTCACTCACATCATACGGAGGCTACCATGAAGGGGTCACTATTTTAAGTTGTTTGTGAACTTTTCCACGCTCCCAGAAATAACATGAAGCAAGCATCGAGGAATCCGCTCGAAAAACACAGCTGCTAATTTGGAACCAAAACAATTGGATGTCAAACAGCGCCCACAGAGCATCCACAAAAAAGAACCATAAAAGGCTTGTGTTCTATCGATGTGTGTGTGTGTGTGTGTGTGAGAGAGAGAGAGGGTCTGATGATAGACCAGCTAATTTTTTACATATTAACAAGACTACATTTGGACATTTGCACAAAAATAGTTGCTGTCATTTATTCACCATTAGTATTATTCCTTAACCTCCACAGAAGATAAGTAATAAGTATAATTTGTAAGATAAAATTATTTGTAATAATAATTATTAGCATTTTCATCCTTTCCAAATCCCCAAATTATTCTCTATCACTCAACAGATCAACCTTCTCATGGGCTAATATATCACAACTGACACACCCAAGACCTTTCATAACCTGCCGTACAAGCAACAGCTGCTAAACCAACAGTTTGGAAAACCTAAAAATTTCTCACACACCATGAATAGCCACAGAAATAGTGACATTACAAGGCAATTTATCTAGCCACAGGGTGCAAGTCACCAGTATGACAGCAGAGGTGACTAGTACAGAGTTGATTTCAAGTGCCCCCTTGTCCTTGTGCCACACCACTGATAAACCGCCTTTCTGTGGATGCAGTCTCTGCTCTCCCTGCAAGCCAACTGCACACACCAACCTGCTGGTGCACAACAATGCCCATATTCAGGGCCCCGCAGACAGCAAATTGCCTCTCTCACTTCCCAACCACGCCCTGTGCTCTCAGCCACCTGCAAAACTAACCCTGCTGGAAATTTCACTACAAATTACCCAGTGTCTATGGATCCCCTTGGGAGAGGAGGAAATCAAAACCCCAGCACCCCCCCCCTCACTACCACCACACCACCACACACACACACACACCTCTTCTCCCCCCACACACCACACACACTCTTCTCCCCTCTCCCCTAAACCCTTCCACACACACACACACAGACAAGCACAAATGTATAGCTAAATGTACCAGAGAAATGTTGCCAATCAGTATCATACTAAAGATTTATTTTACTAAAGGAGACTTTCTCTGGGACTGGTGTGAAAAAGTATGAAATTCACTAAATGGCTATGTTTAGGTCGTCTGCTGCTCGTTTGTAAACAAACGAGACACAGCCTATCTTCCCACAGTTAATCCAACCCCACTCCCACTCCCCTCTCCCCTATTGCAAGGAAACCAAAACTACTGACACAAGGCTTCAGTTTCAGGGGCAAATCAAAGCAAGATGCATACCTAAGCAATGAATAATGCTCCAACAACATGGGATTCCTCACCATAGCAACGAAGGGGTAAGACTGCCCCCTTGTGGCCGCGCGCCTCGCTCGAGGGTAGAGTAGCAGGAATGCGAGTGAGTCAGGGGCGAATCTGCCAGAGAGAGAGAGAGAGATGAGTGATGAAAGCTCCTTGGAAAAAGGATTAGGGGCTGTTTACGTGGCCAAGTGGCCTACTGCCAGTTGCACAAGTGCGCATACTCCCTTAAAGCCACAGAGCCTGGAGTTTGCCTTGAGTCTCGTCACTCTATTTACTCTCGCCGACAGTGCAGATGGGGGTCTGCTTTGTTCGGGGCGACCACAAACACGACTAACCCCTGCCTCTCGCCTTCTTCCCGAGCTCAACTCCCTAAAGAGTGTGGGGGAACAGATTGATCACGCTTGCCCAATGGTATTTGTGTGGCTATAAGTCACATTAAGATAATCCTGTTGAAACACTCCTGATTTTATTGGATCACTTGGTGTAATGAAAAACCAGAACATGACAAATACACCTAACACATCTAGAGAGTTGGAATCAAAGCTGACAACAACAAAAATATTTATTTGCAAGCAAGTAAGAGATAATTTCCTCCTCTGAAGAAAGAGTTTGAAAAAGTTTGATAAAATTTCCACAATTTACTTTACTGTCCTTTGATAACAGACCTAAAAGTGTCAAGGTCAAAATAAAGGGGCGTATATGGATACATACTGTAATGTACACATTAGCCCGTACTATATGTACTGTATGTATCAGTATATGGGTGGGGGTATGTACTCCATCTGTGTTAATGTGTGTGTGTATGTGTACATTTGGGATGGTGGTCGGTTCCCTAAGCCTGGTCGGCAGGAGTGAGTCTGCCTGGGATATGGCATGGTGCCAGGGTTTTGAGGCCTGGAGCAGGATCAGAGCAAAGTGTGGTTTTTGTGAGCTACGCATGAGAGATGGAGCTCACGGGTCTAGAGATCACAGAAGGCCTGAGGAGCACATACAGCTGCAGCTTAGCTCTCCCTCTTCTCTCTCTTCTCCCAGTGTGTGGAGGTAGCAACTGCAAGACACACACACACACACACACACATTCATGTTTGCCTTTTCTCTGGTTGTGCTCTATAACCACAAATGTGTCTGACATATTCTGTATTTATAGATGATTTTAAATTAGATGACTTAACAAACAAACATTAGCTCTTATGTAGCATGTATAAAGGTGAATGGATAGTTTAAAAAAACTGCTCAATTGAGGCCATTGCTGTTACAAGCATAGCCCACAGTAAGTCTATTTTTGTACACAGCATTCACCTCCACTCTTAGAAGATGACCATAGACCACAGAGAATGTCAAGATTTGTGAAGTCATGAGCTGATCTGATAGAGAACAAATATTTCCACTATAAAGCCAGTATATCTTAGCTCTAGGAAACAATTTGCACTGTTGATGAATTTGGCAAGAATGAACACAACCGACTGTTTGCAATTACAGAGCCCTCCACTGGCTGAAAAACTGAGCATGATTTTGCCTTTACCACAGGTGTAACCAAATATCCTACCAAGGTTTTTGCTTGGTTTCTCCTGGTTTCTTGGTTTCTTGGGGGTATATTCCAGAGTTGTATTTTCACTAATGCACATTTAAATCGCTTGAATGGATTCCATGTTATGGATGTGACAGATAATGAGCATGCATGCACTTTTTCAATGTAAACTCTTTGCCTACATACAGTATATCCTGGGTTTTCATATAATCATTTACATGCCACAAATACCTGTCATTTTACTTGCTTTATTTGATGTAATAAACTTTCTATGGAACTTTTTCTCTAGATTTTGATGGGTTGCTCATCTTCTCAGCAATCATATGCAAGCATGTTAGGTGTTTGTGGGCAGGAAGTTGTTTTTTTTTGTTTTTTGTTTTTTGAGTAACTTCCTCTCGATTGCGCATAGTGTATTCATAGCTCATGGTGGTCACATTGTTCCAGAGGCAATCATCTCCATCATGCACCAACTCAACATCAGCTCCACTGTTCAGGCCTCACTTGAGGTCAAGGTGGCCAGTGCCATGCTGGGCATCTGCTGTGCCCTGGGAGTGCCTGGCAATCTGGTGGTGCTGGCCGTACTTCGACGCAAACTGGCAGGAGGAAGCTTCACTCTGTGGCTGATGCTGAACCTCTCTATGTCAGACCTGCTGACTTTGCTCACCCTACCGGTGTGGATTTACACTTTGCACCACGGCTGGAATCTGGGCTTGGTGCCATGCAAGCTTCTCTCCTATTTAGTGTACTGGAGCCTCTACACCAGCGTGCTGTGCGTTACTCTTCTGAGCGTGCAGCGCTATATCCAGGTGCTCTATCCACAGCGTTGGGCCGAGCTCAAGCTTGCAGGACGCAAGATTCTGCTAGGATCCGTGTGGGCTCTTGGTGGCATTCTGTCGTGTCATGCTCTGGTCCACAGAGAAGTGTTGTTGGAGGAGGATGGGTTGCTCCACTGTCTGCAACGCTTTAGGTCGGATGGGGAAATGGTAGTAACCCTCTTTCTAGAGAGTCTGCTGCTGTTTGTGCTGCCGTTCTTTATCCTGGTTTCCCTGTATGTCAGCTTGCACCGAAGGGTGAAGCAAAGCGTTCGTTCGGGTCACAAGAGGATGAAGAAGCTGGTGGTCAGCATTATCGTGGTGTTCTTCTTTTTCTCCATCCCAATTCACCTCAACAATTTGCTTACCATTGTGGCAATTTCTCTGAGATCACAGGAGCTCCTGAAGTTCACAAAGGTCACTGAGAATGTTGCCGGCGCAACGACTTTCATCAACAGCTGTGTGAACCCCTTCCTATATGCTTTCTCCCATAGGGCACTGCGGCAATCTACAGCCAAGCCAGTGAATCATATCAATAATCCAAGCAACACATTGGTTCAAAAGGTAACTGGATCCTTTACTCCAGGAGCAGAGTGGTAACCAGGACAACCAGTAAGCTCATGATGTTTTAAAACAAGCTGAGAGCCTGTGAGCTTAAAAACTAAGATAGTTTAAAACTATAGACAAGAGTTTGATTATGACTGTCATAGCTGTTCACACAGGTTTCCGTTCTAACATACCATATCATAACATAGTGGAAATAGTTTTGGAACAAAATGGAACGTAAGCATTGTGGTGTGCAGTTGTAAGCTGTAGAATGAGGTATATTGTAGCACTGAACAGTTAATTCAAGAAACAAGAGCAGGTTGAAAAAAGCACTGCTGACTTTTATTCCAATAATGTATGGAAAACTCAACCAACCTACATTTTAGATCATGTGTTTGGAATTTTCAGTCATGACTGACTTACACTTACAGGTGAAGTGCATAAACATAAATGCAATGTTGTTAATGTTCATGATACGCATCATGTCATGTTTATAACAGGCTCATGTCACCCTTGTGTAGGCCCCACTCAAATAAAGTGTTACCAACAGATTCTAGGAACACATGCTAATCCTTTCTTGATGGAAACAGTGCAGCAGCTATGCATCTGACATACTGAGATGTGTCCCTCAGATGGCATACATTATGTTAAAGTAAACGGCCGCCGAGGTGTCTCGATATAGGGGAATAAAGGACGAGGCATGGGCGGAGAACAGTACAACGCCACGTCCATTATTATTATTTTTATATTTATGTAATTATTCTCTTTAAGTCGTAATCTACAGTAATTTGGCTGTTTTGTAGCTTTGGTGTAGGCTTTGTGGGAAAGTAGATGCACAAGGCTGCTTGCTGCTGATATAATTATCACTCTAAAGTGCATTGATATGGAAAGGTGATTAAACTTTTTTACCACATATACTTCATCGATGTCCCCTTATCAGGGGAACAAGTTGTATCAGTCCCCTTGTCCATCCTTTGGTTCAAGTAGAATTCTATGTCAAAATGAATAAATGAAGGGCAAGTAGGAGCTGGTGGTAATCACATTTACATTTACGCATTTAGCAGTTGCTTTTATCCAAAGCGACTTACAACTTGTCAACTATCAGTTGTTCAGGGCCAGTCTCCCCTAAAGCAACTTACAGTTAAGATCTAGCATGATCTAGCATGTTTTAGAAAATGGAAAACCATTGTACTTGAATTGCTCATACATCCTCACCCCATCTGCTGGCATCACTGAGATGTCACAGGCGGTGGGTAGCAGTGGCCATGCAGGAGCTTCAAGCTTTGCCTCTCTCTGCCCTCACCCTGTATTTGAGCAGTGTCTATAAAAGACTAAATTCCAAACAGCACCTAATATGTTGATTGCTGGTCACCGCTGTGTAATTGGGTGAATGTGTGCTCAGTGTGTGGATGTGCTGTGTCAAACCTAGATAAACCTGTTCATTTTCTGCAATAAATTGCATTTATCATTTCATTTGATTAATGGACTTGGACCTGTCATCATGGTGAATTACAAAAACGATGGTGAATGACTCGAAACTTGGAGAGTGCTGGTTAATGTGACAAATTGTGATGTTAATGTGACCATTTCAAACTCCGCCCGTTTTTTTCACGCTGTTGGACCAGACATGGTGTAATTGCATTGTAAATTACTTCCTTGGAAGATGTGAATGAGGAAGTCATTAAGAGGAAGAAGCTGAAGACTGAGGAACTTATAGCAGAAGTGTGACAAGCACCACACTCAAGACCAGAGAAGATTGGTGAAAGAGTGGCTTTGTTACTAAATTAGCCACATTGTCAGTGAAATGCAATATACAGGACCCAAAAACACAATGCAAATTAAAAGTGAAAACCACACTTTATTACAAATATAATGCAAAACAGAAGACAGATTCATGAGTGATTGAAGAGACATAACCAGGCAGGCATACAGTACCATCCAAAAACATAAGGCGAGAAATAAGGAAGAGGTCAAAACCCATGAAACTTTCAAACTTTCACAGATCGTGCAAAATCAAGAGCGAGGAGGTGACTTTATTTATTTATGTATGTATGTATGTATGTGTATGTATATGTGGGGCCCTTCAAGACATTATTCATTCTGGCCCTCTCACATACATATGTTTTCACTCTCACATACATACATTCTCCTCTCATGTACATATATATTTTCACTCTCACATACATACATATTTTGCACTCACATACATACATTTTTCACATTCACATACATACATTCTCTTCGCACATACATACATTCTCCCCTCACATACATGCATTCTCCTCTCACATACATACATTCTCCTCTCCACTAGTAAGGTGAGGTAAATCAAGAGGCAATCAGTAATGACAATTACTTGAACCCGGCAAAAGTGGACTAAGTACTGTATGCACTTTATTGTTAGTGTCTTGATAATTGTAATGCATAGCAATTTGTATAGCTACACAATACAGGTAGAGCTTCACCAAAATCTCCAATTCCCCCTTAGGACCGCGATGGCTTCTTTTTGTGCGCCTGCCTCGAGTTCCTCCATAATACTGTATGAGTTACGTTACCTTTGTCCAATTAGGATCAGGACTGGACATTTTCAGCCTATCACAGCTTGATAAATGCCTCGCCTCCGTTTCCACTATACTGCTTCCGTTTCAACTATACTTTCTCTCACATACATATATTCTTCTAACACATACATACATTCTTCTTTCACATGCGCGTATTCTCTTTAGAGATGAAAAATATGAATGTATATGAAAGGAAAATATATGTATTTGAGAGTAATATATATGTATGTGAGATGTGTACAATATATGTATGTAAGAGTAAAAATACTTGTATGTAAGAGTAAAAATACATGTATGTGAGAATAAAACATATGTGTGAAAGGCGTAAAATGAATGTATGTAAGAGTAAAAGTACACATATGTGAGAGGAGAATGTATGTATGTGAGTGTGAAAATGTATGTACGTGAAAGGAGAATGTCTGTATGTGCAAGAAGAATGTATGTATGTGAAAGGAGAATGTATGTATGTGCAAGGAGAATGTATGTATGTGACAGGAGAATGTATGTATATGAGAGTGAGAATATATGTATGTGAGAGGGCCAGAATGAATAATGTCTTGAGTGGCTCCTCATAAATCATGCCTTGAGTGGCTCCTCATATATGTATGTATGCATGTATGTATTTATTTATTTATTTAGCTATTTCTTTCTAAGAATTTGTCTGAGGCTGCTTGAGGTTGTCAACGGAGTGCCCAGAATCTGAGGGCAAATGATTTAACTTGTACTATGTGAAGAAGCCTGTTGAAGATGTTCTGTAAGTTTGCACGTACAAACAGCTTGCATCAAGAGGCATGGGTATTAGGCCTTACTTAGAATTACCAGCAAATGGGCCTAATGATAACTCGAGTACCCAGTTTCATTGAGCTCAGTCTTGGTCGTTAAAAGGAAGTTTTTCAGCAATGCTTGAGATCTGTCTTGTTTAGTTCACACACTGCTAATGTACTGTTCATCAGGAATGTGGAAGGGGATGATTTTAGGATGTCAGGTATTACTGTGTAGCCCACTCAAAAAGTTAAGGGCCTGTGATAAAGAGCATGCCGACAATGTAAAGAGTGAGTCAGAGAAGACAAACAGACATGGGTATGGGAAGACACACTTCTGACAAAAAACTATTGATGACATTTTCTTCTGTGCTACAATGAACGCCTCTGTATTTTTGTGACTGTGACATCACAACAACAACACAATGCTATGCTATCAATGCAGAGCAGCACTGCAAAAAATGAAAATCTTTACTTTTGTAACTTCCCAGAATTCAGAATATTCATCTTGTTATACAAATTTTGAGATTAATGTTCTATTTATGGTAGAATGATTTGGCTTGTTTCAGCATATTTTGTCTTGAATTGTCTTACTTATTTAATATCTAATTTTATTTAATAAGTAAATAAAATTTAATATTTAAAACTAATTTTGAGGTCATTTTACTCATTTTTATAAGGGAGTCTGGGAAATTATTCTGGGAAAGTATTCTGATCAGTTGTCCTACAGACAAAGAAGGTAATTTTACTTGTATTTTTATCTAAGTATTTTTATCTGGTCAAGTAAGCCTATATTCAAAATCAAACCCAACTCATTAAGATAATCACTATTGGTGATTATTTCAAACAAAATGATCTGTCACTGCAGCACATATGGGGGCCAAGCCTCATAATTAGACAGTGCTACCATACACTCCAAAATGCCTTTTCAAAAATAAGAAAACGTATACTCTCTCTTGGAAAAATGAAGTTACGTCAAGCAAAATTATCTGCCAGTGCAGCAAGAAATTGCCCTTACTAAGATTTCTTGAAACAAGAAAAAATACAAAATCAAAGTCACAAAATCAAGACAGAAAAGTCTTGATTTAAGAAAAGATTGCTTGTTTTAAGTATTTGTGATAACACATTTAAGCACATAATAAAATTAATTTTCTTATTTTTTGAATTCTAGTATCTAGAAACTTGCCAAATATGCTCAAAACTAGTCAACAAAAGGATAAATGCACTTGAATCTAGGACAATGAAGCTGAAGTCAAATCAGCTCAAGTGGTCGCCCATCCAGCGCATAACCAGCCACAATGCTGCTTAGTTTCTAGAACTGTATTGTGATGCTTAGTGCGCCACTGTCAGTACAACTAATGCTGTAAATCAAATACTATTTCTCTGTGGTTTTAGTAATTCTAGTACATTTTTTTTGTTTGTTTTTCCTAGTACAATTTGTTTTCAGTCTTTTCAGAGTTTCACAAACTAAGTTTGGTAACACTTTACTTGTGAAGGTGTCTTCATAAGAGTGGCATGAGCCTGTCATAAACATGACATGACATGTAGCATGAACATGAGTCATTAAGTGTCATTTGGTTTTTGTAATGTCTGCATGTAAAACTAATTTCCACAGGTCACAAATTTAGTCTGTTCTTCGCAAAATTTGGTAGAAAGGGTCTATCCGACCAAATGACACAAAGGTTATCTATTGCCATTTCAATTTTCCAAAGCATTCAACTAAGGCAGCAAATCAAAATTGGCAGGCCATCATATAATATATGAGCTCATATCTCAGCAACAAATTGATGATCTGATCCAAACCAAATGTGTTACTTTGGATCCAGACCTCTTTGTGAGGACCTAGAAAATTTTTGCAATTAACAATGCAAGTGCACCTCCTAGTCATAGGCTACTGTGGAGAACCCCAGGGATGATCCATGGACATTTGTGATGTCATTGTCTTCACAATAATGGGAATTGTATTTTCTCAAAAATGCTTAGGTTTTCACAGACCACAATTTTGTCCATTCTTCATGAATGTTTTGTGACTTTGAGCTGCTGTATTGCATTAAAGGTTCCATGCATCAAAATGGCAATAGGGAGCTTTTATGAGGCTTTGAATGGACAAAATGTGTGGCCTGTGTAAACTTAAGCGTTGTATTGCTGCCAATTTTGATAAGCTGCCTCAGTTGAACACTCTGGAAAATTGAAACAGAGATTACCTTTATGTCATTTGGTCAAAAAGACCCTTTCTACCAAATTTTATGAGGAACAGACCAAATTTGTGACCTGTGAAAATTAATTTCACTTTCAATAATATTCAGTATTTTGGATAATTATTATTGAAAATTGGGCACAACAAAAGTTACATTCATGGATGGAACTCCAGCTTTGACCCATTGGTGGCACTAGATCGCGTCAAAAACAGGCTTCAAAACAGTTATCACTGAGACATATAGTATTTGATCCACATGACTGGTTGTAATGACAGTGCTAATGTCAGCTAAGTAGCACAATGTCTCGTCAGAAGCTAGATGAGAAACCACTTGGGCTGACTTGAATTTAGAATTATTGTCCTAGATTCAAGCACATTTGTCTTGTTTTCATCCTTGTTGACTAGTTTTGAACAAAATTGGCTAGTTTCTAATAGACACTAGATTTCAAAAATTAGAAATTAATCTTATTATTTGCTTAAATACCCTATCACAAATACTTAAAACAAGCAGTATTTTCTTAAATCAAGACTTTCCTTTCTCTGTGTTTTTTCTTGTTTCAAGAAATCTTACTAGGCTGCACTGGCAGATAATTTTGCCAAGTAAATTTTCCCAAAAGAGTATATTTTTGAAAAGTGAGACATTTTTTGCAGTGAGACTATTCAGATGATTTACTTGTAACTTTTCTTCTCCAACCCCCAACCCCTGTTTGAGCCTCAAGCCTCAAGACAAATTTCTGTCATTGTGTGATAAAGCATCTTGAATCTTGAATTGAATCTTGTAAAATTACAATATTGGAGAAGAAAACTGCAGGTCAGCAACTGAAATTCAACTTTTTTGTTCCATTACAATGCCTTTTAACAGAAAGAAGACACTACATCCATGCCATATATTCAATGTTGTTGTCAATTGTTTCCCTGATGTAATAACTTATTAATAGAATCTGCAACATACCATAACAATAACCACAGACACTGCAAAAAGAAAAAAAAAAACATCCCTTTCAAACCATAAGTCCATATTAGACCTTCAGTTTCATATATTAGATCACCAAGAAATATAGTGGAGCACCTGGTCCATATAAGTGTAATTACTAAATAGCCAGGGTCTATATATATATATATATATATATATATATATATATATATATCCCAGAAGGCAAGGAGTAGTCAAGGGCACTGAATTCAAATATGGTGTATGCCAGGCTCAGATTTGTCCCATAATGCCTCACAGTTGAGAAATAATATGACCTTAAACAAGCCCATTTTTCTGTAATCCTGCCTAGTCTATTAGGTATGGTGAGCATATGCAAAGGAGGCATCTACGGTGATTTGAGTACCCTGTGATATTTAGGTTCTATACTGTAAGGCAGAGATTTTAAAATTGAGATGTAATAGTGTTATTCATTCCTTCATGTTTGCAGGCATACTTTGGTCATCTGGGACCTACAACACCTTACTTTTGGCTACAACTATGTTATCATGATAATGGTACTGAAAACCATCAACACTTATCCAATCATCCCAAGATGTGAATCATCAAAAGACATTTATTGCACTGTCATACACATTACACATTTGTTTGTATACAACTGTCTGTCAGCCATATACTTTACTAAGATTAAATAAAAATGTATATTGTAGTTTTTGTAAGATTAAGTCACCTGTTTGAGGTATGAATATCCACACAAGGCAGTGAGTTAAAAAAAAAGTCCTCTTAGTGTTCCAACTTCACAGAGAAGGGCAAAACATACTTCAACTGTTGTCATAATCATATGTACCTCTTGTGATGATATCTTCCCATTTAAGGCAGAATTCATCAGTGTCTAGCTAGGTATACCTAAGCCTCCGAATGTTCACATCTGTTGATTAATTAATCTTTGAAGGCACTCTCTCTCTCTCTCTCTCTCTCACACACACACACACACACACACACACACACATCAGGCATAAGCTAAATCTTCACAAAAGTGCATAGTTAGAATTTTAATGCTACGTCACCATCACTGGATGTTCTGAAACATTAAGTAATAGCACAGATAGCAACAATAACAACAACAAAAAAACGTGGCAAAAATCTAAACCAGTCATAAATACTATACGCCAAATGCATTGATAAAATTAGTAAAAGTTAGGCTTCTGCCGTCGATGAACAAACAGGATGTGTTGGTGAAATTGTGGTGAAGCAGCACAAAAAATGTAATACTGCTGAAATAATCCTCAACACGCAGCAATATAAAGCCATCAGAATACATAAAATGTGTTACCAGTATTGATATTGCCATGTCAACATAAAATTCCTGTTAAACATCCTATGCTTTTCTTGCTTTTAAACAAGCTTCTTTCTCTCTCGTTTGGTTGAAGCTGATGTGTCTTTGGAGGAACTCATCCTGAAGGAGCTCATCTTGCTTTGGCACAAAGCACATGACAGACCAAAGGTGAATTCCAGGCATCTTTTCCAAATGTCCTGCACAGCTAACTATGTGTGTGGCTTGCTCACACGGTCCATCACAGCACTTCCAGGGCTCAATGTACTGATGCTCTCAATTGAGCTATTTGAGGTAGTGATGGAGCTGTTCACTCCGCCATCGGCCACAGCGGATGCTCCACTGTCTTGGGTTTTGAAATAGACGACGTAGAAAATGGGCAGCACGATGCCAATCAGAAGCATGGCCACCACAGCGTTCCACCACTGGATGCCCCAGTCCGCTCCATAGCTGCTCAGTCGCTGCCCACGAGCCCCCCATCTCCGTGGAACCTCCTGGTCAACCAGAAACTCCTCTTCTGTGGTTTGAATGAGTCTCTCGATGTCATTATCCACCTCTTTAAGAAAGTCTGTATATTCCTGTACTTGAGGCCTGCCAGGTGAGCCAACTGTGGGAGCTTCATGGGACAAGCCAGAGGTTGTGGACTGAGTTGAGGGTCCTGAAATCGGATCGCGGAGTTCAGAGTTGGTCTCGGTGAGGATGCTGTGCTTCTTTACAGGAATTTTAATCGATTTCAACGCGTACAAATCCTGGTCCTGGATCAGGTTGTTAACTCGCTTTATGTCAGCCACCTGTATAAGACATGTCAGAATAAATGAAATATTTTAAAGAACTAAATAAAATTAACAGGCTATCAGCAACACAGGTACAAAAATGCAATGCAATGTCATTGTTCATGCTGAGGCTGCTTCATATTAGAGGTATGCAATCCGATAAGTAGCAAGACTAAAACTATTTGATGAGCAGAAAAGGTTATTTGTTTATTTGACATGCTTGCGCACACAGTATGAAGCAATACAATTCCCCAAACAGTAGGCCTACCTTGCAACCATACTGCAGTGCCAGTTTGTTGAGATTGTCCCCCTGTGAAATATCTCTCTCCAGCAGTAACAGCTCGCCAAACCTCTCTCTTTCCCGCTCCTCTGAGTCATGGCCTCTTGGCCTCAGTTCCATCACGTTCAACTCATCATCTTCTGACGATCCCCCAGAATCTGCCGGCCGGCCTCGGAACATGTACACCTGCCCGTCCACACTGGCATGGACATCCACAGGAGCCTGAAAGGCCCGAGGAACAGAATCGCCCCGCCGCATCTCCACAGTAAGGGAAAATCACCCTTTGAGCATTTAAAAGAAACGTATTAGGCCAAATAAATATAAAACTTCATGCCTTGCACATACTATAACTTACTGTGCAAAGAGCACACATCATTGAAACACTATGTACTCAGAAATATATTAAACATTAAAGGCATAAAAAGATCAATTTTAAACAAACCAAAATTGATTATACAGTAGACCATTGGACTCAGCCTATACGTTTGTCGACAATTCAGAACCAAATGGTAAGTCAGTTCCTCACTGTAGCAAATGTGTTATTACGTTCTTTCAACTAAGCATAACGTTAGGCCTAGTTTTGTAGGCACTGGCTGTCATATCACGTCAAATGAAGCTCTATTTTACTCGTCATGAGATGCGTGGCTTTCCCTTTGTGAATGGACTGCCACGAATCACATAATTGTCATACAAGGTCTGGGTGTGTGCGCTTGGCGGCCTACGTGTCAAACCATGTAACAGTGTTACCAGTATCACCAACTTTTAAGAAATCTCATATGATCTGATTTTAATGCAGCCTAAAATTTAAGTGTAATGACAGTTCAATGTTAACTTTTGTTTAAGTCTGAGATTACTTAAGTTCAACAGTTGCCATGTACGATAGCTACAGGTAAGTTATATTATTTGTTAGGCCTACAAGGCGCCACAGACAGAGACGACCGTTATGGAAAGACTGGAAAGGGGAACTTATTTTAGGAGTTTTACCCTGGCTGGGAATATTCATGCGATAAATGGTCGAAACGTTCCAAGGTGCCTCGGTGTTTTACATAACAAAAATGTCTTTCACATTCAAATATAGCCAACAAAGTGTCATGCTGGAAGGACTCAAGCTCAAAACTTACCTTCAGAGAAAATTAACGGCAACATACTGTTGATAAAAATATCTGTCCCTCTCGTTACAACCAGCACTAGGTACAACCTAACCCTACGGCTGATGGGCATTTTATCAACCAATGAGAAGTCGTCTTAAAGCATGTACTCAAATGACTTTCCCAAACTTTAAAGAAGACTGCAGGGAAATTACATAAACTGAACAGAACAAGTAGCCTTGAACTAAGTGTCAGTGGATATGTTTATATTTTTAAAAATATATGCTATAGATGAATATCAATAAACATTTATGGTATGGAAATGATTTTGATAGCCTACACCGTATGCTAAAGTTCGGTAGACCGTAGAGCACCAATGACGCTACGTGTCAGTGGCAATCCTTTTAAAGGCATGGTCATTACCTAACTTTGAGGGGTTACGCTACATATAATGACAGAACGGTGATGGTTTGGAAATTTGACACAAAGTTGTTGTTTGCCTTGCTGCATGTAGGCCCTACACTACCTATTAGCAGTGTTGGGGTGTAGACCTAATTAAATGTACAGCCTTCTTTGTCCTATTTGCAATAAAATAAATAAAAACCTCATCATGAATTCCTAAAATTCTAAAAGCCTGTGTTCAGGACCAAATGTTAATTGGTAAACACATTGTTGGCAAAATAAAAAACAACACCAAACAAAACAAAACAACAAAAACAAATGTGTTGTGATGTAAGTGTTGGCAGGGATCGAATAAAAAGAGGCCAGGAGCATAAAGTGATAGTGAAAGTATACATGATTTGATAAAAAAGGGTCATCTGTATCAATGATACAGACATTAAAACGTTATTTCCATGTATGAAGTACATTGTGTTGTACAGTGTATATGTCTGCAAGTGCTGTTGTGGGTTTTGCATGTCGCGCTGACAGTTACATTGCACACTTTTCCAAAACATTTGACACAGCTTTCATAGAAACATTGCAAAATGTGAGGTTACAGTTTTTCTTGATTGCTAAGATGCACTTAATGAAACTGGGATTGACTTGATCTTCATGTTCACTTGCTGACTTCTCACTCACTTCATGTTCACAGCAGAAACCAGCACGTCCATTTTTGCAAGTTTTCATTGGTTTCACACATTTTTCTCAGTTTTTCAAAACACTTGAAACTTAATTGAAATGCCAAATTGAACAACTGAAAAGCATATTCACAGCCAGAAATATATTGTCTGCATACAGGTGAATTTTTAATGTCTCTATGTAAATCTCAATTATTCTTTAAGCATATTAGATACCACTTTTGCTGTATGCTATTTGCAAGGGTGGGTCAAAATGACCAACAGCATATAGAGTTATTGTGAAAGTCTATGTTTTGGTGAATAAGGAAGAACAATGAAAATTGGAAAGCTACTTCAGTATATGAAGTACACTTTATCGTGCATTACAGTATATTTGCCTTGGTGCTAATTACGGGTCTTGTATGTCAATGACAGTTACAGTAAGTTTAGGATGAAAGAATAAAATTAATCTTGTAACATTCTGATTCTTTTCACACACACACATTCAGTAACCAGGTGAATAGCACAGATATAGCAAAACCTAAGGCAGAATCTGTTTATTTTGAAAGCCAGGTTTTGCATTTTGTTCTCCTTTGTGCTATGATTCACTGAGAGTGCTCACTGACCTGACTCCCGATTGTGTTTTTGGAAGGAAAGATTGCTTTTGCTGCATGTTTTAAATGTTTTATTGCTATCAGAGCATTTAGCAAACAAAATGAGTAATTTTGGGTAGAGTGTACCTGTTTAGACCTGTGCATTAACTGATTTGAAAACATGGATTTCTAAATGACCATTCTCTTCTAAATATTCCCTTATGCCATTTTGACCTTATCATTTGGTGATACTGAGATTCTTTGATTATGTCAGAGATTCATCAACCAGTAAAAGGTTTGTTTAGGATCTATAAGACCATAATAATGCCTTGGCCTCTAGATGGCGCCATTTCTCTTCAAGAATTATTCCATCTCAAAAACACTCTCTGGTGGAGGATCTCTCTCTCTCCCTCTCTCTTTCTCTTTCTCTGTCTCTGTCTATGCCTGAACATCTAAGGTATGTTAGTGCCTGTCATAGTTTTTCACCCTGTGGTCACCTCAAGGTGTGCAACAGTGCATGGCCCAGTCAGTAAAGGGCACACACAGCATGCATTAGCAGAAAGAGATCACAGCCTCACTCCAGCTCAAACAGCAGGTGACTGAATAGAGATGCTGGCCAGGAAGAGAAGGAGAGAGCAGGCAGGTTCATTAGCTCAACTAGAAATTAACAGTGATGTCAAGCCCAGAGGGGCAGTCCTCAGTCCTCTTTCTCCAGGCTTTCCTGCGTTCAACTCTGTCTATAACTCTCTGCAGAAATCTGCCCCATCTCTCAGGATGGTGATGTGCTAGAGTCACTGGAGGGTTCACTGGAAGAGTGTATCTAGTGACACTGGCTGGATCCTCTGAGTCTGAGCCATGCTTTAGTCTTACTCTTTATGAATGCTGTATCTTTGTGTGTGTGTGTGTGTGTGTGTGTGTGTGTGTGTGTGTGTGTGTGTGTCGGTGTATGTATCGGTGTGTGTTTGGGAGCAAATACTTCCCAAATACATGGCCACTGAAAAAGTCATTCTATAGGCCAACCTAATTTCTTATGCAGTAAAAATTATTTTCTTTCCTTCTATAGACATATTACTTTTTTTTCTAAGAACTGAACATACAGTGTCTTTCTACAAAACCTCCATCAATGAAATAGAATTGTGGAAGGCTTAAGATCATGCATAACACATGCAAAACAAAACTGTTTACTGGAGTTTTCTGTTTCAACCTGGATAATGGTTTTCTGTAAAAATAGCTCATCCAAGAGACCTAAAGCAGATTTCTGGTCAGATTTTCACCGCTTCTACCATTACATCACAAAGGCTGTGAAATCTGAGTGGAATTGAAAATGCTGTTCAGCCACAACGGTTAACCTCTTAATCGCAATCCCTCTCAGAACTATGCACATGTGCTCTCTTGAGTGGCAGATTACAGAGAGTACATGATCTGATGAGCTGAGCAGGCTGACATCTGGGTCAGAGCTAGTCTACGATTTCACACTCCAGAGGATCTGTCATCTGCGTTGTTCCTATTTAGTGCGGCTATTGACCCGAGGTTTTAACAAAATTAAATACACAGTCACCAGTTCTTGCTCTGGCGTTTGAACATAATATATACTTCAAGCTACACTATATCTTTAAGAAACACCCCCCCCCACACACACACACACACACAACACCACCACTACCACACTCTTTTCTTTCGTAGAACGCTGCCTTGAGCATAGGCCGAGCTAATTGATGTCATGCATATTTTACTCTGTTTTTACCCTCATTTATATCTTACAGCTTCTCTGCTGGAAAACACTGCTGACCTCCCAATGACCCCATGACTTCAGCTGATCTGGACAAAGAAAAAAATTGAACAAAAAATGGACAAAAATATATACAAAAAATGTATCCAAAATCTCCAACCTATTTATGTTGATTCTGATTGCGCTTTGTTGATTACACTTGGATTTTTTTAAGCAGTTGTATCCTTTGCTTCTCCAACCCAGTTTTAGTATGCCTCATATACCCTTCCTCTTCTGCACAGACAAACCAGAAATTGCACCACTGAGGGGAGACAACTTAGAGCTATTTCCTCTTGCCAAAGTCGTTGACTTTGTCGAAAGCTGTAGCCTTTTAAAGAGCCTTGCTGAAGGGAGAAAGAAATTTCACAAATTCAACTGTCGCCCTACAGCAGTTCATCATATCATTTACATCACATTCTTATGCAGGATGCAACACTGCCTGATGATCAGTGAAGCGGCTTAACTTGGTTTGTTTCAGGGCCACTGAGCAGCTTGTCCAACTGACAGAGAGAGAAATGGGGGTCGGGGTGGGGGGGGTGGGGGGTAGAGGGGTGAACACATGTAAAGCACATACACATACCCATCTAAAAGATGACAGAATTACATTATTTTAAGGGGTGTTTCACTGTAAAATACTAAGATGCCAGGAAGAAAATTGGACAAAATTAAAATGGAGGCATACATAGTCATAAACCACATGCTGTCAGACTTTTTGCTGCTATCCTTGCGTCCCATGTGAATCTTCATCATCTTTTACAATACAGCACTATACACCAACTGATGGTCAGAATGAAGAAGAATAAAACAGAAGAGTAAAGTTAAATACAACACATCAGGCAGTGCAAAAAGACCACAGTATACAGAACTCAGAATACTCAGATCTTTTAAACAATATCTTGTGTGATACACTTTTTTTTTTTAGTTTGACATGGTTATTTCAAGAGTGGTAGGAATATCACTGTCTTTCTGTTATTGGACTATACTCTGTAGATGGCAGTATTGAGCTGTGTGCCATGACAGCTCGAAGCTGGAAACAGCATTTCAAGAAAGTTTACAGTTTTATGATAACATGAAAACATTTAAGGAATAAACATCTGTGAAATAAACATTTAAACCAAACAAAGACATTGCATGGGATTTCCTGCTAATAATTCCTAGTAAAAGTTACAATGTCTTAAAATGTACTTTGCCGTGTGAAAATGCTTCTCATAGCAGTACAATAGAAGTGGTCTCCACAAAAGTATTGCATGCATTACGTATTTAACAGTAAATTCCAAGAAATCAAAAGCAGAAAGAGGTCAACTTGCTGAACATGGCCTTTATTCTGGGGGCCTATATCTCTCCTAACTCCCAAAAGACTAACACTACCACTAGCCACTGCTCAGAACAGCTCCTTGGATCTGTATCAATAAAAAAAATGGAGCGGAAAGATTGTTGTTTCCCATGCACTGTTTATTTATCTGTGTGCGTGTGGACACATGGTGATGTGTCCAAGCACACGATTCGCCAATCTGTCAGGGGGTGTCTAGTCGTTATGGTCGGTGGGGGTCCCCGGGAGTTGGTGTGTGGGAAAACAAAATTAATCCTCGCAGCTCTGGGTCATGGCAACAGGTCAGGAGCTTATTGATTAAACGTCAGCTCCCCAGGTGAATGTGATTCATAACACCGAGGAGGCCTTAGACGGCGATTCATCACATGACATCCAGTCGAAGATTAAACCCATGGCTCCGACAACACACACAATGTTTCTGGCTGGATGGACATGACAGTGAACTTCAGACTAGTTAGAGACTGTCATTATCCATCGTTCGGCTGACTTTTGTGCATGATCAGTCAGTTGGTAAACTCTATTAATACTGGGGATTCATCTATTGGCTTGTTTGTTGACAGACGGTAACGTTACCCCCACACCACCACCACCCCTCCTGTAGCAGTTATCAGTCCTTTTGCTATGCTCTACAACTATAATCCAAACTAAGTCTTTAATAACTATATTGATTATGTTTATAGACAACATCTTCATACAGCCACAGAAACACTGCCCTACTTCTCTTTTAAATCCCATTTTATTTGGCTTATTTATGCAACTGGACAAGACTACACAGCCAGGCCATTGTTCCCAGAGGCACGGTTCCCTTGGCCACTGTTTGAATTACAGTATCTGATTGGCTAATGTACTTCAAGACTCAAGGTTAATGGTGTTGACATAGTGTTGGTTCAGAGGGTTAAGGGCTACAATTGCGAGGGGCGTTTGGCTGAAGACCCCAGCCCATCCTACTCCTCCTTCTCCTCCTCCCCCACAGTCCCTGTCTTATGCTCTCTGTTTGCAACCATCACTGGGTGATCAGAGGGTCACTGCTGGAGGCACCGACAGGGCCCTGTGCCACGTGGGTGTGCCCACGGGGAGCTCGCGAAAGCAATCTACTGTACTGACTGAGGGCATAGTCTGCCAGCAGGCTTGGCGGAGTCTGGAAGGGCCCCCGTGGGAGTCTCAGAGTTGCTGGCATGGGACGATCTCAAATCCCTTCCACCCTACCCCTTCGTTCACCACCCCCATCCCCCTCCCAAATACACCACTCCACCCCACCCCAGCCCTCCCCCCAAAACCTCGGGGCGACACTCGTAGTGTTGGGCTCCACGGTGGGCCGAGAGCAGTCAGTGACACATAACCTTGCCCTGTCACCACCCTCACCAGTGTGTCATGCAATATTAGGCTGATTGACGTTGACCTGGCAGTGGTTCGCTGTGGGTTTTGAGGCTCTGTATAACCTCGCCCTGACTGCGTGCCATGCCGAGGACATTTGGAGAGGGAGCACGCTCAGCTGTGGCCCTCGTCCCTATGGGAAGACAAGGGCAAGCTCTGGCAGAATGTTATGGGAATTACAAATGCAAGAGAGGTGGGGGAGATGGAGGGCAAAGGGGATGTGGGTTGATTTGTATGTTTTCGGCATATGCAACAATTCGGCATATGCAGAATGTGAAACAGTTTTTTGTATTTGTTTGTGTATCCAGAATTTGAAAAGAAGTGTGTGTGTGTGTGTGTGTGTGTGTGTGTGTGTGTGTGTGTGTGTGTGTGTGTGTTTGTATGCGTGTACATTATTTTTGGTCCTTCTTTTGCTGACAAATAAAGATTTTGACACAGTGATCTGATTCAGGGGATGCAGTCATGTAGGGCATGACATGTTTTGTTTTTTTTCATGTTGTGAAAGCATGTTGTGTTGTGCTGTTTTCCCACTTTTTTCCCCCTTGAACTCTCCCAATCTGATATGGCCCACAGGGGCCTACTTCATTTTGAAGGGAGATAACAATTTAGCCATCATGCGGATGAAGAAAAACAAAATAGTAAAACAAAACTCCTGGTATGAAAACATATCGTCACACATCAGACTTAGACTGACTTTAGACTTTAGATCGTCTCCCAAGCCATGTGTGTCTTGTAAAAAGCCTGTGAATAAAATAATAACGACTGTGCTGCCACGGTAACCTGGGGCAGGGCTGAATTAAACATAAATGACAGCGGCTCGTGTGAGGGAGAGAGAGAGGAAAGAGAGGAGAGAGAGCTGCCGTTTCCACGATCTCCCAACCCGTCTGCTATTAAAATATGCAATGACCCGCACTGCATACAAAAATGATATCATGAACATTGGGTTCCTGAGTTAATGTTGTGTGCTGTGCAGTGTGCCACTGAGAGGGGCTCTAAGAGCATGTTTTAATATGCTACATGGCCCTACCCCTTTACAGTCCTGCTCTCCACTGGGAATGTTTTTTTCATCCTTTTACAGGCCCTGCCAAAGTGTTTCTCTAGATTTAGTGAGGTTCATGGCCTGAATTAAATGTCTTTCTGTGGATACTTGCTTTGAGAGAGATAGGGAGGAAGCGGCAAGCAAATAGGAGAGGGAGAGAGAGAAACAGACAGAGAGAGAGATAGAGAAGTGGCGAAGGGATGGAGAGAATGTTTTCAGTGGGATGTAGTTTTAACCATCATGTTGATGGTGTCACCTAAAGTGACTGAAATGGACCTAAGTCACTTAACTCTGGGCTAAACCACACAGAATAATCATGGATCTTTTATTGTTGAACTTTTACTTTGGGAGGGGGGATGCAAGTAAAGGAGTCCATAGAGGCATTGTGTCCTTATTTTACTGTATTGTATATACAGTTATGCACTGCACTACTTAAAACTTAGCACTCAGCAAGAGTTGTCTGCAAAAGACCAATTGATTACTTCTTTGTAATGGCTGCATGTAGCAAGTTTGTATGCATGTTCAAAGACAGGTCCTGTACTGTAAAAACTTTCTGGGGTATTTGATGCTGGGATATTAAGTTCTATTTTACTGTATGTGATGGGCACTACTGGGTCTAACATTGGTCTTGGTGTGCTATATTTACAAAACAGCTGCAGAAATATCAGCTAATGAGGAGAAGACAGAGAAGAAACATTGGCAAAGCCATTGGACAAAACGAAAAATATTTCAGGGTTTTATTTTGTCACGGCAGAGTAGCACATAGTTTTGTGACACCATTGTGCCAGTTTCCTCACTAGGTTTACTGCTATACAGTTTACTGCCTAACTGTAACAGACAGAGTCACCTGCATGTTGACGGCCTCGTTATTTGACATGCATAACTGCTTTACACAGAGAAAACTCCAATCCACATATAATTAGGGTGTAGCCATAACATCAAAATGCTGGAAGTTTTTCACCACTCCTGAACTCACGCATCTTCACGATGTAGTGCCATCAATGTGCATTGCAGGGCAGGATGATAAAGTTTGAGGTATAAATTAAACTCATGAATTATAGATGTTGCCCCCTGAAGTGCAAGGGTAATGTGCTTGAGTTTCAACTCTGCATGTTTGTTAGAGTAATTAATTATGAAACATAAAGAATTATCCATGGTGAGGTGACTTCTGGCTCTCACTCTGAATGCACTGACTCCTAAGAAGCACTGCCTCGTAAGCCCTTCTGGTTGACAGGCTGCTTGTGATGCACAATGAGAGGGGAGGATAAAAAAAATAACCTAAAGCTGGGAAACACAAGGCGAGAACTACTGAACCTATAATGGTTTGTATCCTCAGCGCGAGTTCAAACTGAAGTCAGTGGCTTTGCCAGCTTCCACTCACTCTTGACAGGATGTGAGTTCGCTCCTGACCTGGGGAGTTTAATAATGTATGCCCGCCGCGTTCTCCTCCTCAGCGAGGGTTTTCTGCTCGAGTTTAACCACTACATGACCTCACTGAGCCTTACTTTAAATTACAGACCAAGCCTGGGAGGATGGAAAAAAGTATACACGTGCATTTAAATATTAATCATCCTTTCTAACTAAGGCCTTCATTTGGTCGCAATATGGCATATGACAACAGGGCTTCACTATGATAGCAGGCAGCCTGGGATCTATGTGTGTTTTTATAAAATTTTTTTCATTATTAAACATTTTTTCATAGATTAGATAGGTTTTGAAATATGATCTCATTACAGAATGACCTACTGTTGTCTATAACCTATTTTTTTTTCTTTTAAGTCATTGCGATGCATGTCTTTGGATTCCATCCTTATTGTAACAATAGTGATTCAATAGCTTTAAAGCCCCTACACGTGACACACCGCGATTCATTACAAATAGGCCAGCTGCATAAAAACAAATTCTTTTTTTAACGGTTCAGGACTGAATAGTCTGTGGGCTGATTAATGCTGACATGCATCTGTCTACAATATACAGTAGACCATACTACACACTGTTTTGTTTTTCCCACCAAAACAGATAGTCTACCACACATGCACTATTTGCAAATTGTACTCACTAATAATCCAGATAGATGGTGCTTATGTCAACGTTTGTGTTTAGTCACCGGTTCAGGACAAGGCTCAGGCAAAATATTTAGCTCAGTTTCAGCATCCGATGACCCCTGCCAAAGAAAGCCGCAGCCATCTGTCACTCAAGTGTCTGCGAGAGGCGAAATGAAAGACTTGTGTATCACGGCTGGAGAGGGGGCCTTTGAACACCTTCAGTGCTTCTGTGGAACAGATGAAAGGCTGGTCCAGATAGATGGCAGCTCAGGGATGAGGAGAGAGAGAAAGAGAGAAAGAGAGAGAGAGAGAAATGTGGGGGGAGGGGGGATGTGGACAGATGGAAGCGAGTGAGGAGAAGCGTCATAAAGTGCTCCGGGCTCAGGATTGTCAGATTCGGTTGAAATGAGGTAAATTCCTGCATGGAGACATTTGCTGGGGATGCCCTTTCAATGAACCAGGGGGGAATGGGAGGGAAGTGGTCATATGAAGGGGTAGGGGGAGAGGTGACACAGGAGGAGATGATTGCAGTCCCTGTAATCCTGAATAATACATCTGAAATTCCCATATTAGACAACTGATTAAACTCCTCAAGTCAAATGGCAAGATAAGTCAGTTTGTTTTTGTTACTGATTTTTTTTTTTTTTTTTCATGAAAAATTTTTTTTTCATGCATGCAGAGAGTTCAGTGTTTCCTATGAATTGCTCTTCATGGTTAAATGAATAAATGGCTTTTCTGGCATCTTTGTAAGATTCATGTAATGTTCACATGGTAGACTTAACATATAGTCAGTGCAAGTTGTCTACACAAGTCATTACATAGTTAGAAATCTCCATAGAACCCACATGATCTTGGTAATTAATGGTAAGTAATGATTCTTCAGTTTACAGTTTTTACCAATCATTTTCACATTTGTCTCAATGCAGTGTTTACTTTTTCAAAACTCTTAACACTTTTACAACAACCATAGACTATGGGAGCCAAACGGTGTTCTCTTTTGCATTGCTTTAGGACAAAATACATTCAATCACCATTTTATCCGGAATTCATGGAAACTTCTTCCAGTCCATGTTCACCTCCAACAAAATTATGTACAACTACAGCAGGTTTGTACTGATAGTGCTGGTGGTATTATCCATGCCTTATGTGTTGCAGTAAGTAGTATAGCAGTACATCATTTAGTTAACAGCCACTGTTCTATTATGATTTTGCATCTGCTCAGTTCTTCAGCTCACAGACACAGAGAAATATATATTCAGTCACTGCATGTGCCATTTTTATCTATTGCCAGAGGTACACAAAAATGTCACTGATCTATAGTTTCTGTGTTTTGCTGTTGTTGTTGTTTCTGTTTTTGTGTTCACTACACAATGATTGCCACTGACATGTTGCTGAGTGACAGCATGTGCTATAGTTACAGCATCAGTAGTAATTTTGGGTGAAGACTTTGGGTGGCTGTAGTGCATTTTGCAGCAATGTTAACTGGGTTATATGTGCTATAAGATGTGTGTTGGTAAAGCACAATGTATGAAGAGTTCTGAAAAGGTGGACATTGTATTGACAAGTGTGAAAATCAGAAATGACAAGTGCCAAAACTGTAATGTGATTAATATGTTACTATGGCATGGGCTTTCCCATTATGGTGTCCTGCTTTTGCAAGGAAACTGTTTAAGTTTCTTACTTTTTAAGTCAAACAGAATACCATTACACCACATATTCTTAACCCCTTCATAACACTAATTGAGAAAGATTAAGAGAGTGGTGATGATGACAGTGATAATACTGGAAAGATTTTGTTCCATAGGGGGGGAAAAATATCACAAAACCCAAATGAAAATATCCGTTGTTTATGCGGAATGGCGCTCATGAAACCCTCCTCCTCCTCTCTCTAAAGAGACAATAGGAAAAGACAGAGTGTATTGGGAGTCAAATCGAAGGTTAATTGGAGCCAGGAAAATGTCAACCAATCGCACCAATTCATCCATGAGGGCTAACTAGCCCTGGGTAAAAGAGAATGGCAAATTTTTGCACAGTGCAGCTAGATCTATAATGGGATGAGAATAGACTCCTGAAGTGAGTGAGGTTGACATATCCTGCTTCCCTTTCCCCTAAAAGCACAATATGTGCATGTGTGCATTTGTGTGTGTGTGTGTGTGTGTGTGTGTGTGAGCATGTGTGTTGCTTTTGCACCAGCGTTTGTGGTGTTGTTGAGGGTGCTCCCCGAGAGCCGACAGGTGTTGTCACCATTTTACAAACACCTCAGTGGCGCTGACATTTCCATCCCTTGTGGTTAAAGCACTATCGCCCATAACAGATTGACTGTGACCTCTTGGCCGAAAAATTCAAACTGTGGCTTTAACCTGCTCCTTTGAATGCTACTTTGTAATGATAGTTACCTTGTGTGCAATATAATTCAAAGACACTACTTTACAGTGCTCACTTATTTCAGATTTTGGTGAAGTGCAGCTTTGCACTTTTACCTAGTTCAGGATTGTTGTTAATGTTTTGGGTCACCACCTATATAGACCCCTGTGGATTTCTTTGCTTGTATTGATGGATAGAGGGAAATTGCTCTTCTGCCATCATTTTGTTTGTTGCTGTGAGGGGGAAAAAATAAATAAAAACACACACATTCAAAGCCAAAAAATCATTAAAGCAAAGAAAAAAGTGATTGAGAGAGAGAGGTTTTTGAGGGAGTGAGAGAGAAAGGGAGCACAAAAAAAGCTCACTTTTAAGGTTAATTGGGTCCAAAAAATGTCACATCAATCTAGCAGTTTACCAGAGGAAATTGGCCTGGCCTTTTGTTGCGAAATGACTGAGATAGCCACATGGGGTTTTGCAGCAGACACTCAGTTGTTAAATTTGTAATGGGCTTACAGTGTGGGCTGACCTGGCCTGGTCTGATGTGTAATCCTGTGTGGTACAGTCAGGACCTGCACTCCCCTACAGATTGTATTAAATTCATATTTTGGGCTTCCCACTGCGCTGCAGCACTGTTCCTGTTAGACACGGACCACCATGTCACAGCCTCCTGTTTGTTCAAAATGAGCAGGAGGACATTTGGAGAGGGTGGGTCAGAGCGTGAGATACACTTACACACACACACACACACACACACATGCACACACTTACCTGTTGAGTTAAGTGTGTGATGTGTAGCCGAGTGCATAGATGGTCGGTTGATGGCTGGTTCTTTCTTTCTGTCTTTTGGAAAAACAAAACATACAATAATTTTGTTTTTACAGGTGTTTATGTGTGTATGTGTGTAAATGCTTGTATGTAGCATAAAGAATGCCTGACTTTTCCTGACATTTTGGGCTGAGGCCAAGGGCTTTATTGTGTCTTCAAACAAGGGTTTAGGGAATCAACCCTCAACCTCCTCATACACATTATTGCTTGGTCTAATGATGATAGAAAAGGATTACTTCTGTTCTAAGGAAAGGATCACGCTGAGCTAAGGTCTAATTGGTGAGTTCCTTTACAAAGTTGATCAAGTCCTGGGGCTTGCAGTTACTGAACTGGTCAATTAATCTTTCTTCTTCCTTAATGAGGAGAGGGATTTCCTGTGGCTGAAGCCCGGCACAAAGACAGACACGGCGCCCAAAGGAGGTGCCGTCCCTGAGCAGTGTGACCCCCCTCCCCAATTAAAAAACGTTTGCCCCAACCTCCCCCTCCTCTCCAGGTGGCAAATTGGTCTGACCCAGCCTCAAAGGGAGAGAACTTAACCATGACTTCAAATCAACTTTACAGGAAAGGCAAAAGTGTGTGTGTGTGTGTGTGTGTCTGTGTGTGTGTGTTGGGGGGGGGGGGGTTCTTCCATGAAATAGGATTGCTCCGGTCAGATGATCAACCAACCCCCTGCTAGTTCCAATCATTTTCTTTCTTACTTGCTTTCCTTCCCCTCTCCTTTCTGTGAAATGGAAAAAAGAAACTTGTTGAATCTTCCCTGCTGAGCACCAAAGAATTTACTCCCAGACCAGACACTACGGTTCATTTGGGCCCTGAGTCTGAGCATAAGCAGGATGTTCACGGGGTTAAATATATGGACTGTATGGGATTCATGGGGTTAGGGTAAATCCATGCGTTATTAGGGGAAGCTCAGACAAGGCAAGGTCGGGTCTGGTCAAAGGCCAAAATGCAGTATTACATCCCATGACTTTGTAGGTCTGTGTCCTGTAATGCTACCTTCGTAAATCCATTTGAAGATCCTTGCAAATCCACCGCATTCAACATCAAGCTTCACATATCAACTGTATTTGCCTGCATATGTGCATTTAGTATTTACTAACCTCTGAATGGTGTAATTGACCTCTTTGCCCTTTGATCCTTTGAAGGTTAAGCACCCCAAACCTTGTATAAGTGGAAACCTTTAATCTTAACAGACTTACCTATACCAGAATACCAGACTTTTCTATTATATTGACTATATGCACAGCTAGAGTATAACTAGACACTAGGCTAGTTCATAGTGGCCCAGAAAATACATTAAATACTCGTCTATAAGTCTCGTGTGAGAATACTAATCACACTAATAAGGACGTGAACGAAAGAATGTTCACATTTGGTTCACTTGGGGATACTGTGGAGTCTCTGCTTGTGTTGTTTGAGCTTTGTCAAAAAAAAGAATGTCTGAGCTCCGTATGTACAAACTGTTGGGGTCATCATCCTAACCCCAGCCGCGTAGTGCAGTCTCATAACCTCTCATAAACCCGAGACCCTCAATATAAGGACAGGAGTGCTCAGTGATCCATGATTCACAAGGCTACTACTTCTTTTACAGTGAGCCCGAACTCAGAGATTGGTGTAGACAGACACACACACACACACACACACACACACACACTCACAAACACAAAGACAAAGACACACACACACACGCACATGCATGAACACCAGCGTGTGCTTTAGATGGGCAGCATACGCTTCAGCTGCCCTACGGCATCCTGCCAACATCAACAATACTTACGTAAAGAGAAGGGAGGTTCATTTAGAGCCCAGTGCTTCAGTGTCTTCAGTGCTCAAAGAGAGAGAGTGAGTGAGAGAGAGATAGAAAGAGAGAAGAAAAAGAAGAAGAAGAAAAAGAGAAAGGGAAAGACAGAGCTTGACCAAGAAAAAGCTTTCAGACAGCTCCTCTGCTTGCACTGCATCAACTTACCACATTTCTTAAGACATAATAAGGACATGATTACCACTCAGTGTAGACAGGTGTGTTGACATGTCTGTGCTCAGGCAACCATCCCTGGTTTGAGTCATACCATTCATAAAACCTCCGTCTTTGATGTCAAGAGGTATAGTGCTCCATGTTGACATACAGTATAGCAGTTATCTATCTTATTATTCATGCTGTCAGTGTTTGATTACCCTTGTAGTTATGTTTGTGTGCCATTCGTACTGTAATAATGACCTCTCAGTGTTCTCTGCATTATCAGTATGTATGTTTTAGCAGCGAGTCATTTAGCTGCCTACTTTAAGCTGATAGGCGACACCACACTGTGTGTGAGCTGGTCATGACGGTGACTTTCCCAATTACTCAGACTTGTAGGAAGAAATAAACAAACATGAACATTATAACCCCCCCCCCCCCCCTCTAGCCTACGGTAACAACCGTGTCCCATACGATTAACGCCGAAGCCCACTAAAAGCACCCAGGATAGGCGGGGTGGTGGACCCGGGCTGTTTTTCCACCAGTAGGTGGTAGTCACATTACATCATTGCAGAGCGTTTGTTAAGAGGCTCACATGAAGAAGGTGCTTCTGGGAAGGGAAATTATCCTTCCCATATGATATACCCTGAAGGATCCTCCGACACACTTCCTGAAAGTGATCAGCTCTTGGGTTAAACACAGGCCAGTTCTGACTTTTGAAATGATACTTTCTGACAACAATGCAGGAGGGCTTTTTTTCCCTCACTGTTCACTGGGAAGGAAACTGTGTCTAAAAAACTGCCTCTCTGCCTCTCTTACAATGTCATCATGTGGATCCATGTGGATTTCATATCGTTTTGTTGTTTGTTATATTGCCTTGCCTTGAAAACAAAATTAAATAATGTTACTATATCCGTAACAATATCAAGTGATTATCATAAATATTTCCTTGTCCGTTTTACTTTTCTACAACCAAAATCATGGTGTGCCACTGACAATGAGTAAAAGCTTTTTTAGAAACTTATCAAGATACTGAAGAAACTGTAGCCCACTGTAGACTGTGTCTGGCAACCTTCGAGAAACTGTGGGCAGCATTAAGCACCATTTCCACACTGAAACCCCTGACCGACCCTAGACATGATTGCAACTGCCCAGTGACCAATTAATTAATGATCTCCTGTCGATAATGCCGGGGCCGGCCGAGGCAGGGGTCAGTGTTGGAGAAGATGCAGGCTGAGCCTCCACCACTGTTGCATGCATGTGGCACAGAGGTCAAGTTGGGAGTCAAGTTTTTTGGCTCAGGCGTTAGCGGAGACCCGGGTTGGCAGAGAGTAATTATTTGTGGTGAGTTGTTGCTGGCCCCGGGGTTGCAAGGAAGGGTGGGTGAGGAGAAAGAGAGGTGTGTGTTTGTGTGTGTGTGTGTGTGTGTGTAGGAGTGGGGGTGGGTGGGTGAGGGGGGCAGCGAGCAGAGGGAGGGTAGGAGGGGTTGTGGAAGGGGCACGGGGTGCGGTGAGACGGAAAGCACGCCAGTCCCGCTCAGACTTGATGCTCAGTGAATCTGAAAGGTCATGTCATGTTTTCTGGCAATTGACTCGATGGGTTTGGATTCTGCAGCATAAGGCTGGGACAGTGTTGTGTGTGTGAGTGTGTGTGTGTGTGTAAAAGCTCAAGAGTGTTTTCTGTTTTTTCCTTTCGTTTTCTTTTTTTTTTTTTGCTCTCCGCTCTGCACGTTTACTGGGAAATGTGCCCTAGGGTTGTTTTTCGCATTGACCTTATTACTCTGCATCGTGACGAGCTTGCCACACAACTTGCTGTCTCTCGATCTTGGTTGCTGACTTCCTCTGTATTGCTCAAACTCATACACACACTGATACAGAACTATTCTAACAATTTTGTTTTTTAATTTCCTGGAAAATAAATACAATTTTCCATATTTTTAGAGGTGATATATTTGACACTACATTCATATATACAGTCATGAGGAGTTTTGGATGCGACCAATTTTCTGTCTGTCATGAATGCAAGGAGACAATTGCACATGTGAACACATGTGTGATTCACTCATCACACAACTTACACTTAACATAATTCAGCATACTTAATTCATTTTATGTTGAACACAACTGCCCAACGCCACTCGGAGTCAAAACTGATAAAATGAATCCTCTTGTCTATAATTTGTGTCAGATTTATCAGAGGTCTGACTTGCCTTGCTGTTACTCCTATGCACGGTATCTCACCACCAATGTTATTAGATAAGATACAAATTAATAGTGTTATTATCAATAATAGATTAGAATCATATAGTTAGTTTTACTGTCTGCTTGTATTAAACAAGCCTTAAATGGATCTCTGGCAAGTAAGACATGTTGGCCTTATCAGACTGATGTTAGTATCAGCTATGTGTATCAGGATTTGCACTTAAAATGCTTCCTTTTTTATAAAAAAAAATTGAAAATTCCTTTATTTGCAGAGCTTGTAAGCTGCCATTGTGTTTACGTCTCAGTGTTTTCTGGGTAAAAAGTGACATTACCTGGTTGATGTGGATGGTGTCCAACAGCTTGATTGCTGCACCTTGATTGGACCTTGATTAGAATCAACCAGGTTGACCAGGTTCATCATTTTTTACAACAATAACAGTTTACGAGTGAAAGGGTTTTCTAAACTTTAAATAAAACCTAAAACATTTTGAGTATTTCTAAATCAGGTTTATGTAGCGGATGCTTGTGTCAATCTTATAAGGCCAACACGTCTTACTAGCTGGTAATCCCTCTAATTAGTCTAACAAATCCCATGCTTCCATTTTCAATGGGTTATATTTAAGTCTCAAGTTCCAATGTTGTTTTCTTAGCTCCGTGTTGACCAGTTTTATAGGTATTTTTAAACAATCTCAAGGCTCTGTCTGCTACATAACCAGTCAACGAGCTGTGTATGTAGGTATGACTGCTTCAGTGTGTTGCTTTTAGCATCTCATTCCCAGTTTACTGTAAGAGGACTGATAGAAAAACACTCCATCCGTGTATTCCACCACCTCTTCGCCATCTCCTCTCTCTCTCATTCTCTCTCTGTCTTTCACCCTCTCTCTTCCTGTCTTTCTCTTGTCGTCTAGTTGTTCACTCCCACTCTCCATTGGATCGGTGGCGCAGCTCCAGAATCACTTAGATCATTTTACCCGGGGCAGCGAGGGGGCAGGGCCCAGCCACTGACCTCACGCTTGCCCGGGCAGCGCTTTACGCCTCACTGCATTTACTGGTGTGACATTTCCTCCTGAGTTTGCCCTCCCCCATCCATCCCTATGCAGAACTACTGCAGTAGTGCAGAGGGAGAGAGAGAGAGAGAGAGGGAGGGGGGAAGAAAAAAACTGATCATTGTCTCTCCAAATATCAATCAAATGAACAACAGCTGGGGTCAATCTGCTGTCAGAGCTCTCCCTGTTTGGTACTCTGCCACTCATGCAAAATGACAATAATGACAGAATGTCACAAATGATATCAAATCTCATAACTTTTTTAAAACCACAACCAGGGAAAAAAGAAACACACCACAAACCCCCTTCACCCATGCTAAAAGTCCTGCCTCTCACAACACACACACACACTCACACACACTTGTATCCATCTCTCCCCCTTCTCTTTTTTTCTCATTCTTTCTTTTTTTTGTTCGGCTCACATCGCCCATCACCTGACCTAACATAGTCTCTGCCACTCACTCGACATGATGTTTGTGTGGCCCCGGAAGCCCTCCCCCTGCGCAGACAAATACTACCCCAGCCATGGGTCATATGATGGTCATGACATTATTAAAAGATCAATTGTGCCTTAAAACATTGCCTCTCCGCTGCAGGGGCAGGGCTTGAACAGATGGGGCTTATGGTGAGCCGCTTTCATATCTATTTAAAGAGCTTTGCAGACAATGATCTAATGAGACATTTACATTAGGTTCCTATAGATTTGACACGGTTTTGACCAAAACAACTCTGACGGCAGAATTTGACGCAGCTTGTACATAAAAAAAGTGTGGAGAAAAAAAGTGAGGATTTTGTTCAAGGATATTGTTGACAGCACATTAGTTTAACTTCACATCTAAACACATACGTGATCATTATTTATTCACATGGTGTGTGTGTGTTTGGGTGTGTGTGTGTGTGTGTGTGTGCGCAAGCACACATGCACGTCTCTCTCATCATTTCCCCTTGCCTCGTTCTTGACATTTTAATTAAGTGCGTCACATGCCATGTCTTTGGTTACTATGTTGTTTGTCTGCCTTACAAGTTGTAGTCACCCATGTAACTGGAATTAAAAGAATCTGTTGGCTCATGACAAGCTGTTTCTGCGGCAAATATGCACATGTAGCCAAAGCATCTCAAAGGAGAGAGAGAGAGAGAAAGAGAGAGAGAGAGAGAAAGAGAGATTATATAGCATGTACATGCAATGCAGGTCTGCTATATGGATATATTTTTAGCGACATGCTCAGTGTCGAGGGCTTCAGTTTTGCTGTCCTTCTAAAGCTTTATCTCAGAAAGGGTGAGCTGTGAGGGAGGGGTGAAGTGGTCAAGCGAGTGAGTGAACAAGCGTGCAGGATGGAGGAAAGGATGAAGAGAGGGAGGGAGGGAAGGAAGGATGGAGGGCGAGGGGGTGGGCACTGGGCACTGTGTAAAAAGCAGGACACACTGTACCGGGATTCAACACGTGTCTGCCAAAGCCTGGAGGTTCCACAACAATCTGTTCCACTCGGTTCACTCTTGTGTCGTGACCTCGATTTTTTGGCTGCTGCTGAGGTGCAGGCTCCTTGTTCTCTAGGTTCTAACATGGGCAAACGCCCCCCCTCGCATCACTCCATTCACACACACACCATCCCGACAACTGACCTCTACACCCTCTCCCCAGAGAGGGCCGATCACCAGCCACTTCACCCTGACCATGAGGCCACGGTGTGTGTCTGTTTGTGTTTGTGTAAAATCAGCGGTAGTGATGGTGTCTGTGGTACAGGTTGGCTGAGGATATGACAGAGGGAGAGAGAGAGAGAGAGAGAGAAAGAGAGAATGAAACAGCAAGGCTGAGAGAGAGCAAGCTGAATGCTACTGGGCTCTGTGTCCTCTCTCTATCCCGGGCCGGAGCAGCATCGCTAGAGCCTGGCAGTCCAGAAAAACGACACTTTCAATTGGGGTCAATTGGACTCCTGCCTCTGGATTTCAGAAGGCAGTTCTGCCTAGGGGTAATCATAGGCTAAGGAAATAATTGGCTTTGTGCAGGGCAGGGGACGGTAGCCTCTGTGTGTGTATGTGTGTGTGTGTGTGTGTGTGTCTGTGTGTGTGTGTGTGAGTTGGAGGCCGGGGGTGGGGGGGGGGGAGTGTACTAATGCACAACGGACTGCACTAGAACACTAGGGGTCAGTGACAGTCCATGGAAGGCAAACCAACCAGTCCTGTCGAAAGTCTCATGAAACACTGCATTCTGTTGCTGGGCAGGCTCAGAAGTGGAGACAGTCCTTTGCTCGCAAGCTAAGTGAGCTGAAATTCTACAGAATTTCATATATCTGAATATATAATATAAATGTGCATAAATGTTAGCAAAGAGTTCAAAATAACTTGCAGTTATCCTTTTTAGATTTAACAACTAAAATGTATTATATACACAGAGGTATTAAATACACAAAGTATAATAGAGCTGATTAGAAAAAAAAACTAAAGAATAAGAATTTCAACTCATGATGATAATCACACCAGTCATTTAGTACTTGGCCTAGTAATTAATAACATAAACAATAACTACAGTAACAACAATAAGAACAACAACAATGAAAACAAAATATATCAACAACAATAATGCTATTCAAAAGAGAGATGGGGAGAGATGAATAGACAGTGGTTGCATTGTAACCTGCCACAGCTCAGTTATCCAATCTCTGGGGCTTTGCCTCCAATTACTCCTTCCCCATCTCCCCAACTTCTCCGCTCTCACCCCACTAATTACCACAGAGTTTAGCAGGCGCCTTCACACACCCTGTCCACTCTTGCCTGGGCCGCTACAGTAAAAGAAGTGGTGACACTGAGGTCTAGTAATTATCTAATTGTTTGAGCCATGCCGCTCTTTGATTTATGGTGGTGTATCAGTGGCTGACCTGATTTATAATGAGGTCCCCCCACTTGTGAAAATCTGAACCTGAATTATGTGGCAGCGGTCCAATTATTTCTTTGTGGGACTCGGGCTCCTGTCGACATTGATGATGTGCATCGCAAATAGCTGCCATCCATGCTTTTGCCTAATCACAATAATATGATCCATCATCCCAAAGAGGACTTCCCCCACCACCAACACCACCAACACCACCACCACCATCTTCCCTCTACCACAGCATAAAGTCCATTGACTCTATCAGTCTCTGGATACTGAAACATTGCTGCATCATTTCTGGTGCGTATCTCATGAGTGATTTGTGAAGATGTGCCCCCCACCCACCCCCCACCTATCCAACAAGTCCATTTGCCCATGGCGAGTTGTAGATGAGTTGCACCTGACAGTTGCACTGGCCGTGCACCTGCTAATCTGTCTGCAGTGTACCAAAGCAAAGGGGCAGGGGTGTGCTAGGGGCATAGAGGTGGAGAAAGATGGAAGTAGAGGGTGAGTGGGGGTGGGGTTGGCACCGGGTGGTTTGGATTTGGAGAGCAAGGAGCTCCCCAGTCCGCTTCATAAATCCCAGCCAACCCCAAATCCCCCCCACCCCCATCTCCCCACCCTCCCACCCACCCCCCATTACCAAGTTCAGGCCACAAAGTCAAAGAACTGGGCAGTAAGTGGAGCAAGTTGCTTGGCACAAGGACAAATCTGACAGAAAACATAAGGCCCCCACACACCGTCTGGACAGCAGGGGGTGGTTGGGGGTGCGCAAAGGGGATGAGGGGGGCTCGTTTGAGGAATCGGCCCCGGCTGCGAGCACATCCACTACCCCGTTACACAGATGAGACAGCCCTCTCAAATTAGCACTGAGAGAGGTGACTGGGCTCCGGCGGCATCTGATGAGGAGACACGCGGCTGCCACTATTTGTGCCGCTAAGGCATTCATCAAATTAATTACTGGTGCGCCCAGCCACCTCTCTGATACCTCTTTATTTTGAGGCCTGTAAATGGGAGCTGAGACGCGCCGTGACAGAGGGGCCTAATACACCCACAGTATCTCAGAGCACATAATTAATTGAAAACTTCGCCGGCTTGACAAATTGGAATGATGAATCTATCTTCTATGAATAGCTTAAGAAAGAAAAAAAAATGCATAATCAGTCAAAAATGTAGACGCAACATCTTGCTTTCTCCCTCTCTCTCTCTCTCTCTCTCTCCCTCCCTCTTTCTCTCTGTGGCGTATAGAGATCCATTAGGGTGAAGAGAAGGTATGGCTTTGTAAAAAGACCGGCTGCCTCCTTGAGTCCCTTCAGCTCGATTGATAACTTTGGCTCCTCAATTTAATAGGCAGGTCAAGGTAGAGCTGTTCCTTTGTATAGTTCAACAGACATACTGTACAAAGGAAACATCATGAATCATACACAGCTTTTTTATGTTTCATTTTTTTTTCTTCCCCACACCGTGGATTATGTGTGTGAGAGAGAGAGAGCATATATATACTCCAATTGCATTTATTCCCTGCTGTATTCCCTCCTGTATTGTTTGGTTATCTGGTTAAAACAAAGACAACAAAAACAAAACAAATAGCTCCTGGACAATTGCAAATAAATCACTTCATTTGATAAACAGTTAGGTCCCTGCACACTTAGAGGAAGCAAGAGTTCAAGTGGGTTTTTCCAAATGGTATTTCCTCAAACCACAAACAGCAAAGCACTGACACGCAACATAATTTAGATCATATTACTGAGCAATAGGGTGTAAGCAGAAAGCAAAACCATGCCAAGCTATTTTGAGAGAGAACATTACGCATCACTTGATTAATTACGCAGTTGTCTTAACATATAAAATGACTCTGCTCCCTTGAGTCAAATTGTGACCCCTTGTTAGCTTCACTTACCAAAGTTCAATACACTTATAGTGAATGCATTTGTGGAGATAATGAGACATTCGGCAGAGATTCTGCCCTCTGCTTTACTGAAAGGGCATCTATCAATACATCCAGTGGAGGCAGATTGAATGAGACAGGAACCAATCCACTCTTCAGAATTCAACATTTGATTGTAACCCCATCATTTGTGGACTGAAAAAGATTTTTGTGACGCCCCCCCACCCCCAACACATACACACACATACTCACACACACACACGTACACGCACACGCACACTCACACACACTATTAAGCATGTAGCATGTACAGTGGGAAACTAATTATTGTATATAATTAAGAATAGCGGAATAGTAATAATATTCCAACTGAAAATCTATTGAATATTCTTGTGTATTGTGGACCCTTGCATACTGTTTATGATAGAGACAAACTTACTCAAATGAATCCCATAGAACTATAAATGCAGTAATATTGGATAAAAAAATAACTTCCTTGTGTTAGTGGTGCGTGACCAAAGCCAGTATGCTCTGGCAGGTGACCAGATGGCCTGCTGGTAAATTATTCAAGGCTCTCTGAGTAAGGACACGTCCATAGCACAGGCAGAACACCGCCGCTACACGTGTGCTCTCAGGTTAAACTCCTACAGATGTCCAGTCACTCACCCACACAACTACCCACACTAGGTACAGTAGCCTCCATTAGGTTAGTATTCCAAGGGCGTTGGGATGGATGGTATTTACAGTCAGTTATGTTACAAAATTTTCAAGATGAAGATGCATGCTATTGCTCTGATATATATTATTTAGAAGACATAGATATGCTAAAGCACATGATATTATGTACTTTGGTTAGAGTACCGTGGTGTTGTTTCACACACACGCAAACACACACATGCATAAACACACATGTACACACAGTAATTCTGGCCTTTGTGAACAAATTCCTTGTATAGCTGCATTTGTCAGTTTGTATGTATGTGTGTGTGTGTGTGTGTGTGTGTGTGTGTGTGTGTGTGTGTGTGTGTGTGTGTGTGTGTGTGAGAGAGAGAGTGAGAGAGAGAGAGAGAGAGAGAGAGGGTGGGGGTGTACACAGCTGTACAGTTTCACATCTATGCAGAAAATATGTGAAGGTTGCTGGTGTGAAGGACACACCTTTTCCATGGTAAGTAGTCATCCCTAATAGGTTTAGGGCTGCAGTGTGAAATATTGGTGTGCCAAACTGGTTTGTGACATTACTGTCATCCCCTGGGAGCGCCACAGACTGATCTCAGTTCAGAGAGAAGCAAGACTGGACAAGAGGTCCAAATAAAGTCGCAGATGGATGAAAGCCCTACCAGTGCACCCTAGCAGACAAAAAAAAAAACCCTGTGCCCTCTGAGAACTGCTTACTTGCTCCTCCTGCTGCCATTGTTAATGATGCTGGAGAGGTCCTCCCTCAGAGATGCAAGGTGTGGGATATGACACTGTAAGAATTTCTCAAAATGTCCCCAGATGTTTGACTGTGATGGGAATTCACATAGATGGTGGGTTGTGTTATATATTAGTAAGTGTTGGGACTAATATACTTCTGTTAATGTAACATCTAAAAATTGCATTTCGTTACCTGTATACTGCATTTCGTTACCTGTATTCATACATGAGTAATGACAATAAAGTTGAATGTAATCTAATCTAATCTAATCTAAAATTGGTCTTGTGAAACATTGTTAAAGGTCGTGAGACATTCAAAGATGAGAAGATATATCACACAATTTAAAAATATATAATTATAAAATATAGACTAAACAAAAATTTATAATAATTTTAGACTTTATAGATGAATTATAATTAAATATTATATAATTATAGATGAAACTGTAAACCACATACTGAATTCCTGAGGAATGTATTACAGTTATTTTTCTAATTGTTAAACAACTACCCATACAAATGCCATAGTGAGGTGGGTGATACATGTCTGTCAAGAAGAAACAACATTAGTAATTATGGCTGGAAGGTAATGTAGATAGTTTATTTATTTTCTGTAAATAAAAACACATTGTTATAAGATGCATTGTGAGCTTAAAGCAACCTATCTCAGAAAAGACCCTTTCATCAGCCCTTCAATCATGCTGTATAACTCTGAGGTCAAAGTTCATAACTATTTAGGATGTATTTTTGGATTGGAAAAAGAGAGATCCAGAGGCTGTTGAAAAAAAAAAAAGAAGCTGCGCATGAGCTTCTCGTCATGCTACAAGCTTTGGGATCCTGGCGAAATCTTTATTCATGGGTCCAGCCCCAAGCAATCACTGCATATAGTTTGCATTAGCTGAAAAATCTTTATTCCTCATAATATCAATCCCAGGGGCGCTCTGTGAGATGGAGAAATAATATATTAGAGCGAAATCTTGTTAACGGGGATAGAGTTGGGTTTTGGGAGGGGATCATGCATGTTAGAGGTGGGGAATGGATGCAGAGTTAAGTTCTCAGGAGGTATTTTTAGAAATCAATTTGTTGTACAGAGCATGCAAAAGTATGTGAACATAAAAAAAGAGAGAATGCTGAAGCCGAATGAAATGAGTTCTGGTTTAAGGTTTGAAATTTAATTCTAGATTAGATTTCATGTGTTGCCCAGTAGCATCAAACAATAGGTCAACATAGCAACGTCTGTCAGGAAGAGCCTGCTTGTGTGTTTTGTTTTTGGGTAAAAAGAGAGTAACTTCATACACCCAATAACACACAACTGAAATGATGGTCTAATTCCTGGGTCTATGATCCCATGCAGACATCTGTGTCCTCCTGAAGGGCTGCATTCCCTATAATGTTGTGTTGTTGTAGAGGGTATGTGAGGTGTGGTGTGGGTGAGAGCAGGACCCCTCTTGCACCAAGGTGGCAGTGTGTGTGTGTCTGTCTGTGTGTGTTTGTGTGTGTGTGTGTGTGTGTGTGTGTGTGTGTGTGATTGAAGCCCCTGCCACTGAGTGTGACACAAGCGTTTCCTCTCCAGCCTCCCATTATAGGCTGGGTTTTAGGGGTGCACCACCTAATCCCTCCTCATCAGAGCCGCGTGGCCAGCAGTCACGGAGACATGGCTGTCAATTAATCAGCCCAACATCACACCAGCACAGCAGCCACGCACCACAGCAGAGCAGCAGAGCCAGGACTGGGCCCTGCACACTGCACTACCTTCCATATACACACAGAACACACAGTAATGCACGCTTAGGGACACTCACAATCATGCAATGCAGTACACACACACACACACACACACACACACACACACACACACACACACACACTCATGCAGTCAAAGGTAAAGTAAAATCTTGCAATGCCCTACAACATAGGATTATTTAAACACAGAATGACACACAAGCACACATGTACATACAATAACGACATTACAATATACGATCAACATGTATCCACACACACACACGCCCAAAAACACACACACATAGATTACAGTATTTTGTCATACTGTAATATGTGGAATCTTGAGAGTAATATGAGAGAAGTACTAGTATGTGAGAGGGCAAAATCCATCCTGGGTCACATGTGAACTGCTCCTCAACATGTCCTCTCCATTCTACCTCACGGGAGTAAGGAGTTTGCTCAAACATACCAATGCAGTAAAACTAATTGCTATAATAATAATAATAATAATAATAATAATAATAATAATAATAAAAATATTATTATTATTATTATTAGTAGTAGTAGTAGTAGTAGTAGTAGTATAGTTTGTTTTTCTATTATTATTATAGTCTCTTTATATTTTTGAGACCACTCTTGCTTGAGAGGAAATGGTAGGTGCAGTGCTCCCCATGAGAGCAGATGTGGCATGTACTTGAGGAATCAGACCAAAGCCTCAGAGCTCATTTACTCGCTGTCACCATCTGGGTTACACTGGGCTCCAGCTTAGCTGTTTCCTCATTCAACCATTGTCTCATTAGAAAACCTCCTGAATTTTAGATGAAGCAATTCTGTGAAAGCCCTCTCTCCCGCACACACAGTTTCTCACTTTCAGACTTTTGTCTGTCTCTGTCTCTCTTTCTTTCTCTTTCTCTCTGAAGCTATGTGGATAAAACATGGGTTCGCTCACCCAACTTTTCATTAAAAAGCAGGTAGCCATCATCTATTTTTTTGTGACCGACCCACATGCTTTGCACTCCTTTGAAGGCAGGCACTATACTCCTTACACACCTGCCTATATAATATTCCATGTAAATTTTAAGCATCCAAAGCCCTGTGGCTCTGGGTGGCCCAGAACATGGGGTTGTGGAGTTCATGAATGAATAAGAATCTCCAAATGAGTTTGCTGACCTCTTAAACTCCATGAAATTAATATAAGCAGACATCCGGCACGCTCTAGGCAATAGCAAAGCTGAGGAAGATCACTTAAGCTCCCTGAGTTTCCTAAAACTTTTATAAGCTAACTTCCAAGACACATTGTTGCCACTTATTGATGATGGCAGGGAATGCCACGGAGGAAAATAAACCTTTGCTGACTTCACTTAACCCTGCGTATAACAAGCATGTAACGCAGGCCTCCAGTTCACTGCATGGAAAGCCAAACTCCTAAAGTAACCCCCCCCCCCCCCCCCACTCTTGATTTGAGTTAGAGGGTTATTCCACTAAGCTTTACCATGCCAGCCGTGGATTAGGGTTTGCTGCCTGATTGCTGCCAAACGCATGAACTTAATTGGTTAATTTATTATCTCCCCTAAAAAAACAAAGCCCTTGCCTCGCGCTGTGAGTCAAGGATATCATGACCATCCAGTGTTTGCTCTGTCTTTGCTGGTTAGTGGCCCCCATGGTCCGCTGCTAAGCTGGTGCTCAGTGCCGACAGGCTTTTCAAATCACACTTGGGTGAAGACAAAACAAATTACGCAAATGTAAATAAAAAAGATAGCCTCTCGAATTTTTTTTTTTGGTGCAGCGACAAATCATAGAAATCCTCTGGTGACTGTTATTTACACGCTCCAGAGGCAAAGAGCCAAACAACAGCTCCTTTTTTCTGGTTTATTCATTTTTTCCTCTTATTCCTTCTCTCTGCCCTTGCATCCAAATTTCTGCAGGGCACACGGGGGCCCTGACTGTGGGGTCCAGTCAGCATGGATCAGAGTGGGAGACCTCTGCCTCGCTCGGTGGATCTGAGAGCTGCGCTGATGGTCACAATCCAAGACTTGTTTCCCTCACTGTTGCTGCTGTGCCTCACCCTCTCCTCAGCACCTCACAAAGCTACTGGCAATGCATGCTGCTCTAGACCAAAAACAAAATAACAGGCATTTTATTATCATGAGACATGATATCAGCACTCAGCACTGGGTTCAGTTATCGGCAAGCATTAGGGAAAATAAAAGACTTAGACTTACAACTGTCTCTTTGTAATTTAACATAAGAAATGTGCATTTCATTGTTTCACAGAAGGTACATTGAGAATTCAGATAAACAATTATAAAGTAAACCAATGTGGCAGTCTGTGTATAAGTGTGTGTGTGTGAGTGAATGTGAGTCCATACAGGGTTGACTAAGGATTGTGGTTAGATCTTTAGGGAGTTGGGGGATGGGGAGGTTGAAAGCTGAAATCCATAAAACTAACGAATGAACTGCTCCATATCCTCATGAATCTCAAAGCTAAGAACACATTCAATGGGGTAGGTCCCATTCCATGGGCTTTTATGGCAACTGGTGTGATATTAAAATATGAGGACGCCCGAGGAAATCTGGAGCAGGAAATTACAGCATGAAAGAAAGCACTGGCAGATGCTGTGGGTCTTTGCCAGAGGTCAGCCATTAACGGCGATGCAGTGGTCCCAGGTTAAGCTGCCCTGTGAGAAGGTGTTTCTCAGGGAAAACACACACACACACACAGCAGCAGCAGCAGCAGCAGGGTTGATAAAAAGGTGCACACCACAAAGGTATTTAATGAGGATGAAAATGCGTTCTCCCACAAGGATAACCCACTCTAATGAGTTCTCCTCCCCAATCCAGCCAGGAGATTTAACACTGTAATCCTGACAAGGTTTGACTTTGAGGAGGTGGGGACATGGAGAGTGGGAGGCAAAGGGATTAAATCAAATATTTGGGTCTTTAAACTTTTCCAAAGACGCAACATTGTTGGAAGGTTTCCGGATATTTAAAGTTCATTTAAATCATGAAGTTATGAAACAACTGCTCACCACCTCAGTGCTGGTTTGAATCAGACTGATCCCTGTGTGGACAAAACTTGGTCAATTTGGAGAGGACAAATGTGTAGACAGTCTCACATTTGTGACATGTTGCAATGTTCATGTTCAACATCTGGAATTATATTGATTAATATTCACTTAAGCATAAGAGTATCCCCTCAAGAGATACAACCATAACCTCTTGAAAAGAATACAGTGCATTGTGAAACTATCACTAGAACGTTTTAATCTATCCAGAAAGGTTTATTGTAGATCTCACAGGCCAGTAGATGGCAGGCTTGTCTCAATCAGTCATGACTGCAAAGGTTCACGTCAAACCTCCCCCAAAACATACCCAAATTTCTGATAACTGATATCTAAAATATATTCCCTGATATGAGTTATGCGCTCTTCAGCAATTCAAAACAAACACAGCTACTTTTATAATGTATGGTATTATTGGTAAGATCACTTATGTTTATGGAAATGTGGCACCAAGCATCACTTTGGACAACGTGACCATACATACACAGGTGAACACTCACACACACACACACACACACATACACACACACACACACACACACACGCACACACACACACAACACACCTCCGTTCTATCCTTCCCTTCTATCCCATTGATGGGTGATGCTCCTCAATGCATCCAGTGGACACTTGTATCCACACATGTATAAATGTATACATACACCCTGCTTTTTTCCATGTCCCGCTATTCACGCCCATCCAGGCAGAACTGCAGCCAGGAGCCCCAGCCAGCTCAGTGTGGTTGTGAGACACTTGCGTTTCCATGAAGTGCCTTCAGCTGGGGACCGCTGAGGATGATGGGGACACGGTACATTGAACTTGTAATGAGTGGTGAGGCTGAATGTTGTCCTTAAGCGGACATTTTGAATTAGTTGGGTGGGGGTGTTATGGCAGACCACTGTGTTACTGATATCGCCTGTCTTCCTGTATTTAAAAACGCCTCGCTGTCAAGACAAGAAAAAGGATGGTGTGTATGAGAGCTACTGGGCTTTGGTTGGTGAAGGTGCTGTACCCATGGTCATATTACAGTAAGTCCTACTAGAGCAGAAAGGATCTGTCACACTCTGGTGAGCTTTCCATGAATAAAATGTGCCAACGGTTAGGCCTCATTCTTAGCATGTTTTTTGCCCACAGCACAGATCTAGGGTCTCCGAGTGAGTCAGTGGATTGCCACTGATGTTCATATTCCACTTGCTCTGGCTTCCTATAGCACATATATGTGTCATCTTTTTTTTTTTTTTACCCAGAATTCACCTCATTGCGACAACAAAAGCGTAAACTCGTATGGGAGGGAAAGAGGAGTCACCGCTGGGTCAGCAGATGTAGTGCATGTGTTTTGTTTCCCGCTGTGCATTGCTCAGTGCACAGCTGACGAGCAAACAAAAAAGAAAAGAAAGGGAAAAAAAAGTGTTATCATGTGTTTCCCCAGTGAACTCTCAGTCCCTCCACGCCAGTGATTCCAACTTATTTGACATTTTGTGGGTGTCTGTAGACTGGAATGGAATGTGTTGGTCTGTTTTTGTGTATGCATGTGTTTTTTTCCCTCCTCCTCCTATCTTTAGGTCTATTTCTTCTCTGCTTTTTTTCAGCCTCGACAAGAGTACATTTTGGGAGATAACAGCTGGTGCTGAAACAGCCATGTGCTAAATTATTCACAGCAGTAATAAATATTGCACAGTCACTGCTATTAAGGTAAAGTAAATATGAGGGTAGTGGGCAGCAAAGGGAGAAAGACCTCCCTCAATATTCCAATATATCAAGTTTGAGTCCCTGTTTTTCAGCAGGCTTATGTTTATCAAGTTTTCATTTTTTCTTCATCATTATTTAATTTACTTCAATAGGATATCATTATTATCCTTGAAGGTAAAAACATGAAGCAGCTCTTGCTCTCTGTCTGACACTGCCTGTGTCATTGCAAGCTCATCAACATCCACTTTTGCTTAAAAATGTAAGTATGTGATAAATACTTAGTAGGTGATAAGTAGGTGATGAAACCCATTCACTGAATAGGATATGGTCTAAAATCCAGAAAGGTAAGTAGAATTGCAAAGCAGTATTTGGTATTATGCTAGCAATTAATTGATATGTTACAGTAAAGTATTCATTGTTTGTACTGATGAGAATGGATAAATCAGAAATGTAAAGCCTAGCTTCCATAACCCAACAGGCTTTGTCAATACGGAAGGTTATAGTACATGTATAGAACAAGCAGACAGAATAACAAAATTCATGAAATTATATGGAAAGTCTTACAGTTGCTGGATGACATTACATTTGCTTAATACATTTTGTTTGAATTTCTATTGTCCAACCCAGCGTCCATTATATTTTATCCAAGGACCAAACAAAACATGCCAGAGGTAGCCCACCTAGCCCTTCAGTGCTCCCAAAGAAACTACCCACAATGTTTTGCTGCTTTATGGAGGGCATTTGTCTTCAATGTAAGGAGCCCATGCATCATGAGGAAACCCTTTTTTCAGTGTCCTCAGACAATGGAGTGCTAAGAATGATATGAAAATCTTGCATATTTACAGTGCATTCAACATCACCAACAGCACTTTTAAATTGCAGCCTGATATGTGTAATTAATATAGCAGGTCTCACAGAAGTCCAAGGCGATAGAGAATGATAAAGAAAGTATTAGCCTTCATGAAACACATACAAAGTAAATCTATATATATATCTACACATTTACATTTAACTTACTGTGTTATGAGCATACCCTTCAACATAAGGGGTCCAAACAAATCACAGGTTTGAAATTGGGTGACCTCGCACTTCAATAACCATTGGTGGATAAAATGTCAGTGTCTTGCATGTTGTACTTGTATACTGATCAAAATGTCAAAGCTGTCAGGGTTCTTCACTTGTTGAAAAAAAAAATCCTGTACAGATTTGAACCAGATTGACATGGCCTACTGAGGTAGCAGGTCTATTGCATACTTTGGGCTAATAGTAGTCATATCAATACATCTGGAATGAGGCAAGGAATGAAATGTTTCTTTCTCCTGTTGGTACATGAGTTTGATTCCTAATAAGTAGACATGTATAAATGTAAACGTGCATAGTTGTCCAGCTACGTTTGCTCAAATTAGATGTGTGCACACAAACTTTGGTGGACATGTTGGAGTAGGTCACGCAGCATCCTGAAAAAAAAAAGAAAAAAAAAAAAGACAAACCCACATGGGATGACCGCTAGCTTTCCGCTTAGTAAACAGAGATATAGCAAGCTTTTCCATGATCACTGCCAAATTCTCAAGCCTGGATAGGAACCAGAAGTGCTCGCAGATAAACAGACGTGGGCAGGGCTGGGAATTAGCTCTACATCAATTAATCACTGACTTCAATATACACAAGGACACATAACAAAACTGACCTTCACCGACACTCTCAAGGTCTTGCCTGATAAGTGAACAGAAAAACATGTACTGTGCTGGTGTTATTCATGGCTTTTCAGTGGGTGCAGAAAAAATGTGTTTCTACAGGTGAAGTGGTGTGTCATTGTGCTTTAAAACAACTTCAGCTGCACAAAGGCATGCCAACTGGGACAAGCTGAACTCTGATGCGAAAGGTCGTCAAGGGCAAGTGATATAGGTGCTTTAATGGCCTTAACCTTGAAACATCCCCGGGTAAAATATGGGCAATTAAACACACACAGATTTCCTTCAGAAAGACAGGAGACAAAAAGACAGCATAGAGGTGAAGAAATAACCCAGTGGAACATTGGGATACATTCATTAGCTTCAAAAAATCCTGTATCCTGGGTCTTCTATTGTTGAAATCACTAGGCATTTAACAATAACTGCTGCTACCACAATATAACTGTGACAGACATGTACTGTGATTACCCTACTGATGCTCATGGATTTCTCAAGCGTAACCTGGGAGTAAGGCCAAGTGGATTACTATGCATGATGTCAATAGTGGGACGACACCATGAGGCTCTTCGTTAAAAAAAAAGAAAGTACGCAAGTGGAGGTCATCCAAGTTGACAGCTGGACCTCGATGTTAGGGACATCATTGATGGGTCGAATAGCATGTCCACGGGGCTCCCTATGACGCATGAGACATGCCTTTGGAGAGTGTTTTTATGCTTGATAGATAAGCCCCTTTACATGCAATAATCATGCAATTCTTTACCTTGAATATACATTAGGCAAGAAGTTACTGTAATTTACCAGCTTCATAGTCACACTGAAGTCAATATTTTTCTACCTTTACACATACACACACACACACACACACACACGCTGAACACTTAAGATACTATTTATTTATTATTTATTTTTGAAGTGCAAATACACAAGAATTTTCTTCTCATACTAGTATAATGAGATGTAATAAAACCTATATTGAATCTTGAATCTTAAATGAAGGCTCTCTCAGCTGCCCCTACTGTCCCTTGGCCAAAAACCATGATTGTAAGGTCAGCCTTGGCACCCTTGCCTGACTTTTGTGACCCACTACCACAGTCTGAGACTGAGTTTGGTCTGAATACCTAGCTGTCATCTCCCACTACTCTGAGGTAGGATCAACAAATGTAGATCGAAATGCCTCTGCCAATTCAGGTGTTAATCCTGTCTCCTTCTGATTGGTTTTCCTATCTCAAGCAAATAGAATCTGGTGGCCATACTGAGCTGCAAAGTGAAATCAAATTGCTCACATGTCAGGATGGGTTTTCCCAGGCCACTTGCGAAAAGAAACGAAAAACAAAACTGAAAGCAAATCCTAAGCCTTATGAAATTATGTTAGTTTTAAAAAATCCCTCAGACCTTTATGGGCTCCTAGGAGAAGTCCGGAGTGATTCAATCCCTAGTCCTGTTGTTTGAGGTCACTGAGTGCTGTCTGTTGAAAATAAAAATAGAAAATTTGATACAGCACAGCCAGAAGAGCAAACTGGCAGCTATCATTTCCTGAATGGGGCAAACTGAAACTGAAAGTGAGTTTCTGTGCCCCATTCAGTAAGTATTAGCTGCCAGTTCAATGTTTGGTCTACAATGCATCAAATTTTCTTTTTCCAACAGTGCTCAGTGACCTCAAACAACAGGGCTCTGGCCTGATTCATTCTGGATTTCTCCTTTAAAACAAAGGCTTTATACTCATCCTGACACAATATTGCCTTATTATATTAATAATTAAATGTCTGACATTGCCAGTGTACATCCATAGAGCTTGATATTGGATAATATAACATGTTGATTGGTTATCATTAGGACACTTTTAATCATATATGGCTAACTGGGTACCATTGTAGCGCTAAATGGTGATGAATACTAATGTTGATGCTCTTCTTAACTTGTACCAACAAAAGTGTTTTGTGTTTGAGTTGAATGTGCCTGTTTATCGCTTATAATGTACTGCTGATGGTAGGAGACATAAATAGTGTTCCTCTAATGGTATTTAGCAATTACAGGTGAAAAATGATCCACGGGTGATGTGGAACATCAAAAAGTTATAATATATATACCAAACAGGTGACAGGTGACAGGCAGCAAGAGAGACTGGGTCACTTGTTTTCATTATTAGGACCTCATTGGTCTTTTCAAAGTATTACTTACAGAGACATCACTTATGACATACACACTTATCACTAACCCATTATAAATTGTCATGTTTGTGATCCAGAGGATTGAATGGATAGTAGATAGCATGGCATTACCCGTTCTGTGTCATAACCAGCTAGGCCCACTGTTATGCCCAGGAAAGGAAGTGGTTTTTGATGGATCAGCTGACAGGTGAGGCTGACTGCCTGCCAGTTTGGCCTCTGTGAGCAGTACAGGATGATTTATATGGTTGTTTACCAGTTTCTTCATCTGCCCTGTCCTCTTAGCCTGTCCCTTAAGCCAGGGAAGGCAGCTGACGGTTGCATCAAAAATACTCAGCCTGGACCTGCACCAGTGGGCTCACCTCCAGCTGGGCTCAGAGATAGCTGAGGGACACAAGTAAAACCTGAGGTCACTCTCGGTCACATTGGTACTCACATTGGAATTCACACCTGGCTTTAAAGTATTAGATTTGTTAAAGGGGAACGCTGGCTATTTTGTATTTGTTAAAAGGCAATTTTCAACCCATAGCACCACTGTTTGACGCCACTCAGTGCTTTCAGTAGGAAAAGTAAGAAAAATCGGTACAACATTGACCAAATGGCAAATTGGTGGCCAAAGCTAACCAATGGAGCAAGTTAACTCAGTGTTCACTGTTGCTTTCTAAATTTTGGAACATTGTCTCCAATACCACACAAAAATATTGCAAGCCAGCATTTTAGATTGAACAAAATCTAAGGAACACTGAGGTGTCTTGTGTGTTTGACAAAGGCTCACAGTTTCAGTGATAAGAAATGTATGCTTGATGGGAGTAGACTTCAACAGATATAATGCACAATAAAACATATAAGTATAATTGTGTTTATGTACAGAATAGAAGCCAGCTCTAAAAAAAAAAAAAAAAATTCCACACCTTAAGGCCTTCTCATCTTTATAAAAACAGTAATGACCTAATCCACACATTTTTTCAATCAATTTATTATGTTAAGAAGTACAGGGTGTTTATTTCTCTTGTACAAAAAAGTCACAAAATATTAAGTAGAAAACCCATTGGGTTCACAATGACAAATGCATGAACAACAATGTGCCATTCTGCTACATTTCAAGGGTAAACATGACATAATTTTCAAACTTGAAGCTTCGCCGTCCTTTCAGGTTGTATGCCAAGCACATTCCTCGTTGGAGACAGAGAACGAAGATGGGTGATTGGCAAACCAAAGTTCAAATCTCAAATCTCACAAGACCCAAAGATGCCTCTGACATGTAACACTGTCCCTTTTCAACTAAGTTACTAAAACATTACAAGTTACAACATATTAGTCTCCTTAGAGATGCATGTAACAGAACAGTATATTGAGACATTACTGCGCAGTGTGAATGAGGTCTGACATTATTGGTACTGTCTCAATATCAGTATTAAGGCACTGTTAACACAAACTCATGAAAATAAAATACAAGGCTTATTCAAGTGTCCATTGAGATCAAGGCACGGTGTACGTCACTTGCCTCTTCTGTTCGTCTTTAGACTGTAAATTGAGTAAACAATAACCTTATTATTAGGTTCACATGGAAATCCCACCTAAGTCCAAAAAAACATGAAGTGTGCAGTTGTGCATTGTAAAGTGCTTTAGTTGATTCTGTTGTCCAATTCCTGTTGAATGTCCACGGCTCTTAAACCTTACGTCTAAGTGAAATTATAATTAAGACTGCAGTACAGCGATCGTTCATGAAGGCCAGAAGACTCTTCCGTGTCTGTGAGACCTTACTCAGGGTTCACAAACCATCTTAGTCAAAGGGAGAAAATGTATTTCTCGACATAAAGTGGCCCATTACTCAGACACTCGCTCCAGCTTCGCCTTGTGGTGGATGTGGATCAACCTAAGAGAAGAACAAAGTATGGGGGAGAGACAGAGGAAAGATAAAGAGAGAGTTAAGTAACTCAACAATGACTCAAAGTACTTCCAGAAGAGGGATCACTAAACTTCATGGTTTTTGAGGACCTGGCAAGTTGACTGACCTCTGAGTAAAGAGGAGGGGGCTGAAATCGGAACTCTTGAATGTAGGCGAAGGCCGCCCCGCCCAGCTGCCTCTCCAGCTCCTCCGACTGCTGGGAAGAAGGACTGTGCAGGTCAAACTCTGCTTCTGTCACAATGTCTGCATAGTTAGGTGGGGCTGGACAGTGTGGAGGAAAAGAAGGGAATGGTTCAGTCAGAAAGCTCTTAAGGTAAAATAAAGCAAACAAATAAAATGACTCATCACTTTAATGTAATCTGATGGCACAAGTGGTTTAGTACCGTATTGTAAATCCACTCGTCAAAACACATCTACATGATCCTGAACTCCTCCTCTCAAATATATATATATATGAATGCAAAGTTCTCCTGCCCCAATAAACTATAGGGAGACAATAATGGAGAATTGAGTATGACTAAACCTACTAAACTCAGGAGGACTTAAAGGGAACAAGACACAGAACAGGCTGCAAGTCTAACAAGTTTCTCTTACTTTGGCTACAGACACCTACCATAATCTGTGACTTGACCTTTAGACGAAAGGTCAGTAATGTGGGCTAATCACTTAACTTTCTGGAATAACTAGAAGCTATGAACTTGAAGCCCTGGAAGCTATGAACACTGACCCGATGACCTGATTAGTGTGAAATGACTAAGCTCTTCAGGTAGGGGCCCAATGAATTTTATGAAGTGAGTTAGTCACCAGACTACAGACTGACAAGAAGCAATAAGTTATGAAAACTGCTTACACTGCAGTGACCTTTCACTGATTATGTATTCTTTGTGCAAGCATTGCATACAAAGACCTACAATCATTTACTTACTGACTTCTGACAAGCACACATGCACATTGTTTTGTGGTGTCTGTGCATAAGAGTGCATAAGTGTGCATGTTTGTGTGTGTGTGTGTGTGTGTGTGTGCGTCTGTGTGCCCCCTCACCTTCAGGCAGGTCTGGAAGAGCAAGCGTGAGCCAGCTCATATCTGCACTGAACTGGCTGCTCACACTGGAGCTGCGGCTGCCAATGCCATAGTAGGAATGGTGCCAACCACGATGGGCAGCTCCACTTCCAGCTTCTTGGCCCCCGGGATCTGAACGATTACCTTAGCAAAAGCAGACAGAGAGAGAGGGAAGCATAAGCATGTAATGTAATCCTCCAGTTATCAAATAAGCTCTGCCACCTTATGACATAAATATTTACGGATTTTTGTCAGAGCTACTGGAGTTCCACCATTAAATCAGCTGTTATTTTAGAGAACTAGTGAGACATGTTGTCTGAGACCTCACTTCCTAGGGAGTATCTCTGATATATCAAAAAATGAGAGTTCTCAGGTTGCTCATCACCAAAGGCCTCCGCCAGGTGGGAAGCTCTTTGGCCTCAACTGGGAGAGGGAGATAAGAGTGTACTTACTGCGAGGGAGTACTCTACTCTGATAATGGAGGAGTTTAGGATGGAAGGTGAGACGGGTGGGATCTTGAGTGGTTTTCCATTCCAGGTGTCAGAGCTACCAGAGGCCACATGGTTTCCTCTTACACTAGCCACCACCTGTCTGCAGCTGCGGGTTTTCCCTCCAGCCAGGTAGGACTGCGTCTGATAGATGACTGCTTTTGGCACGATCAGACGAGATGAGCAGTTCTCAATCTCAGCGTAGATGTGGATGGACTCCCCTGTCACCAGTCAAGAACGAAAAACAAAAGTAAGACAAGAAGGTGCACACACCCACACGATGTTTGGTTGAAGGGCTGCCAGTTTGTTTCTGGAAGAATTTAAGGAAGATTTTTTTGTTATGGAAAAGTCCAAGATCTTAACTGAGTCATGATTTATTACAATGATTGATCCTTTCGACATTTTGCGACAACAGCCGCTGTGGTTTACCACTCGTTGTTGCGCAAGAGAACAGTCATGGTGGTTGTGCATACCATTGCAGTAACCCTTCCGTTCGATGTGCACTCGCAGTGAGATAGGTCCAGAAGTAAAAATCCAGGCGCCTATCATTTTTTCCCCATTTTTTGACACTGGACACTGTAAGTGATAAGAAGGAGTACAAGGTCATGAACAACATGAGCAAGTACACTTATCAAGAGCACTTCCAAGGAAAACTCTTTCTCTGAATCTATATATATTCTTTCACACACACACACAAACCTTAAGAATAGTGTCTAACGCGTGTCCACAAATATTGTTTAAAAAAGCACCTAAGCCCCTGATATTCTTTGATAAAACATCACAATGTTTTATCAGTTATTTTGTCTTCATTTATGTTCAACTGTTTAACAGCAGTTGGGTATTTAAATAAACTTTTGCTACATTATTTACTTTCACTGACAATTCCTAAAGCTTTGTTGATCTTGCTACCACTGTCTAAGGGAAGATCTGATAAGGAAGTGGTCAGATAAAGGCCACTGTGATTATAGCCTTTGGCCTACTACAGTTGTGGTTAGTTTGACCCATGTCAACTGCTAACCTGCAAATGCAAACGTTTCGAGTAGGGGACTTCTTATGGGTAATGCAGATATTCGGTTTTTAAGTCCCACACAGGTCATTACAAACAGCCAAATCAATTACACTATCAAAATAAGTGACATATTTCAATTTTCTCAAGCTTTCTTTCCATATGCATAAGACAACAGATTGTTTGACTGGGTTTGTTTACAGCTTAATTCAAGACTAAAGCTGTGTAAGAGATTTGACTGAGGGCTGGAGCCTTTGTGTGCTTGCTTTGCAAAATACACCAGGGTGGCTACAGATATTTTGCCATCTCTTACCAGTAGATGAGGGGAATTCACATCGATGTGAGCGACAACTGGGAAATCTCTACTGACAATCTGACTGTGATGTGGAGGCCTCTCCAGAACAGCAGTCATCCAGTACCTTACACTTCCGTATTTTCCAGAAAACGAGGACACCAGGGGTCTGCAGGAACATTAATGGGAAAGAAACATTAGCATGGGAGACAACAGTCAAATGCGTTTGGGCTCCGCAGGAAATAATGTCATGAATGCACGCACGCACGCACACACACACACACTCCAAAAAAGTATATTCTTCTCAGATCATTTACCTCAAGTCCCTCACAAACTTTATTGCAGGACTTTATTGCATAGTGATAAGGGGCTACTATGCGACCTCTCTCAATCTTACCTTGTAGGCAACGCAAAGTGAAAGGGAAACTCATGGCGTCCTGGTGTGAGACAGATCCATCCCCCCGAATCAGCTTAAAAAAAGAATCATTCATCAGCAATCAGTCATCAACAACCATGTGTAGTACAAAGACACCCAACAATATGTGTGAAGATGGCTCAGCTACCACTGTTCAGTTAATGGAAGTATGCACTTTGATCATGCAGTTACTAATGAGTTTCACTTAAGACTAGTGTGGATACACTCAGGAAGGAAAGCTCTGACAAGACAAGGTATGTGACAATAGTTATGAAACTTACCTGTGGGTTCACAAATTGTCTGGCTGATAGAGAGACACTCATTCTCCTCCTTTACTGTCTGGGACAGAGGCGTTCCTGCTGGTGATCGCAATGATTCTCGCTGAGGTCCATTATTCCAACAGACTTGAGCAAGTCCTTTGACGTTTAGCTTGATGCCTTTGATGTTTGTCATAACAGACACCTCAACCAGAACATGTCCAGACACAGTTTCACCTGCACAGTATCCACTCCTCTGTTCGTTAGTCAGAATAATGTACAGGGTCTTCACTTTGTCAGTCATGATTAAACACTAAATGAAACAGAGGAGAACATAACATTAGAATAACACTTATTTGTTATCTTACAAACACAACCTAAATAAATTTATTTCGTGCCCAACAGACTGACTGGAACAGAACTTCAGTGTAACAGGTTACAATGTTACAGTTACATGTTACAATATCGCATGTTACAATGCGTTCTATCATCATTTATGCAATTAAGTAATCCAAGAGCTGCTACAACACACAAGTCATAAGAGCTTACCTTGACTCGCAGATTTGTGGACTATCTAGTATTTCATAAGGAGAAGGCGTATTTAAAAAGATGGCAACGACTTTAATTGTCCACATCAACCATGAGCGTGCGCACGGATTTTCGTGAAATTTACAAAACACATTTCTAGCATTCTGGGACATCCAGCCTACATGCCTCCCCTTCAGCCATGATGTAACAAACAGGAAGTAAATTGACCACACCTACAAAGTAGACGATTAGATTATGATTGGTCAGCGGATCGAAAGCCAAACCCAGGGGTTGTACAATGAAAGAGTGCAGCAAGGGGATTGAACGAAATTGTGTGGATGTCCGTGACGAAACAAGTACAAACCCACACGAAGAGGTATTTCCAACCTGCGTGATATGAGCAGTTTCTCCAATAAGAGACGAGCTCCTGCACGTGAACAGCTCTGTGAGTGGCCAGTATGAGACACATGACTACCGATATGTTGTGCTACTCCACGTGGACAGCTGATGCACAAAGAGTACGTTAGGGGTTTGAGCGCTGTTGTACGTTTCCATGGAGATAAGGATGGGTGAAGACAGAGAGGAACAACCTTGGAAAAGAAAGGTGTTTTGTAGCATGAATGTGTGGCACACAGCTCAGGCCGAAGTGAAATAGTGCACTCTAAAATGTTTACTACAAAGGTTATGAATGACTAGAGCATGCATAAATCATACATTATATGTATGTAAACTTTACAGGATGGATTATGATTAGGCCTAAATAATTATAAATAATAATTTTCCCTGAAAATAATTTGGATAAACTATTTTGAATGTCCATTGATGCAGGAAATGATCACCTATGGTGTCCTGAAAAGAGGCTTCATTAGACAATTCAAATTTGTTTTACTCTTTATCCCCACCTAATGGTTTAAACTCATAGCCTGTCATCCAGGAAGAAAGCCAATTACTGTAATACTGTAAAAGTGGTTAATTATAGATTTAGAAGGCCTATGTATATAATATTTTCATAGCAGGCTAATGTGGGTTTATTGACTGTGAAATAAGTAATTTATAGTTAACATCTTATTATATTATAATATATAGATATATAAACATACATCAAACTTATCAATATTTTCTAGTCTTTCACATACAGTATAAAACCCTCCATTTATTTATTTATTTATTTATCTATACAGTATTTAGCGAACAACCCATGTGCAAGCAAGAGAAAAAAGTGCACAGTTTATTTATTGGGGGTTACTCATCAGATCATACTACTACGTGTATTTGTTTTGCATAAAAACATCATCCAGTGTGACATGTGCTAGAGGGCAGTTCAGTCTTTGTTTGGTATTCTTCTTAGGTCAATCCCCAGACTCTGACAAATAAAGCTTAAACAGTGCACTAAAAGGTAGTGGAGCTAAAGAAATCCCCATACATTGGGGAAAGAGAGTGGCATTGAAATAGTGTTATGTAGTGCATGGTATGATGAGATTATTCGGCATGAATGAGAAAAGCGAGGTCAAAATCAGGTCACTGTGTGCAATAATCTCAGTTACAGGCGCCATCAGTATGGGAAATGTGAGGTTTTTCAGCTTACCTAGTGTGTTTGTGTGTGTGTGTGTGAGTGTGTGTGTGTATGCATGTGTGCATGTGCATTAGTGCAACAGACTGAGTGTGTGGAGAGAGAGAGAGAGAGAGAGAGAGAGAGAGTGAGAGAGAGAGAGTAGTGTGCTGGCCGTTCTAAACTCCCCTGTGGGCTAATAGATTCGAGATGACATGCTCTCCGCTTCCGTGCTGAATGTTCACTGAACTTTCTGGCACAGAGGCTGCCTCTAAAGTGGGTTCAACCAGAGGTTAATATAAACAAACAGTAGAAAATGGAGAGCCAGGGATTATTAAATGTTAGGATGACTGACAAATTCCTCATTGCCATTAGCCTTTGCCCCCTACCTATAACCCCCCTTTCCCCCCAAAATACTGTACCCAGTATTGGGCTCTATTTTGTTCAGAATACACATCAAAGTTTAGAGTTTGCGGCACTGGGGGCAAAAACGTGTGTGCTTGTGACTCAGACATGACACTATTGCACTTTTTTTCTGAGGCGAAGGGGGATGGGGAATAGGTGGTGGCTTTTAACACTGAATCATGAATTGTGTGTTGACAAATAACACTGTAAGCTGTTCTGCAGCATTAAGGGCTTATCTGGGGATTCATGTACAAAAACATTATTAGCCACCAAACTGAAGTCTGTTTTTACTTGTTTTTACAGAGAACAGCTACTGTCAGTGAAGACTAATAAACTAGTTAAAGATGCATTTCAAATCACACATTTTATATATAACATCAATCTATAATCTAACACAATGGTATAAATTGCGCATAATTTCTCAGACATTTGAGTAAAATAACACAGCGTATCTTCAAATCTAAATAGGTCCAAAAATGTATCCTAAATGAATATCTGTTAATTATTCGGGTGAACTTTTCAAAACACATGACAGGTACATGACAAACAGCTTTAAAATAAGCACTTGCATAACATTTAATACAGCAGGAAAAACACCTAAACTATACCTCAATGTTACAGACCATCCGAACCCCAGACATTATTTTGCTGAAAATGTCCTCTTTGTTTCCCTCTAGTGGATTTAACCTTCCACTGCAGTTCTCTTCCAAAGTGCCCCATGATGTCCATTCAAGCACCCATAAACATGTTTGAATGTCTCCTTTCACTCTTGTCAAAATATTCTAGTAGAATCACCATATCCACCACCACAATCAATTTAGAACCAATGACGTTTCTCCCAGTGTTTTCAACCTCAACAGGAATGCATTGTGACTGCATAACATAGGAAGGACTGCTTGCGTTTGTATGCACGGATTGCATGGGAAACATCTGCAGCTTTCAAGCCCAGGCTTACAAATTAAGAGTTAATTCAAGGATGTGAACCGTCCCTGTCGGGCGGCTGAAATTTATCACTGCCAGTGCCAATGTGCAAATTTTGTGATGTCGACGGTGCATTGTTAACAGTGATTGTCATCTAATTAAATCGTGGCTCGTCACAAGAGATGCTTTTTATGCTGAGATAAGCAATGGGAGTCTACTCAAGCATTCCCAAGATCAATAAAGATGTTCCCTTCTGGATTACGAATCGTCTGAGGGTTACACAGGCCAGTAGAATTAATTAGGAAGGAATTCTTATACACCCCCCCCCTCCCCCTGCCACACACACACACACACACACACACACACACACACACACTTTAACTTTTTGACTAGCTAAAGGGAGGGGGATGAGGGGCATTTAAATGGTTTGATTTCAGCTTCAGATGACTTTCATGTTAATTCTTTTAAGGAAGCCTCATCTGTCTTAGAGCAAATTAAAATGTTAAAAGTGAAACCCAATTTAAAGCTGCAGTTATATGTGTGTAGGCTTGTGTTGTATGATTCGGAGGGCCCACAAAGAAGCAGCTCCGAAAGCTGATGGTGAGCATTTCACGAGAGGAGATAAAAAAAGGAAAACACAGACAAACTGTGCTATCTAAATTAGCCAGAGGACCCCCCCCCCAACACACACACACACACACCACCACCACCACCTCTTGCATGAGCATGACTTCAAATGCACTTTGAGCCAACAATGAACAGTTTCAGGATTAATGTCATATATTTTATTCAGATGTCTTTTTTCATCAAAATAATGTTAGCTTGACAGGTAGACATTTCCACTGCCACTCATTTTACCTGAGCCATCGTAAAAGCATCACTACAACTAACCTGTGATTTTCATGTCTCCTTGGAGCAAGGCAAAAGACAAACCTGCAGCACTTTATGTCATGTGTAGTGGGTTTGTAGAGTGCACACTGTCAGTTTCCACTGGACCAGATCTGTCCCTTATCTGGTAATGCAACTGGGTTTGTTGTCATTTGGTTGTATGCCAGTCTTTGCTGTGTTAGTGTAGAATAGAACTGGATAATAGGGCTTTTTGAACTATTGTGTGGTGTGTGAGAGATGGGATCAGGGAGAGGTATGCGGAGTTAGTGGTGGTGTGTGTGTGTGTGTGTGTGTGCGCACGTGTGTGCATGTGTGTATGTGGTGAGAGGGTCCTAGTTTTGAAAATTTCCCAGCTGTGCACAAGACCTCACCTGGCAGGATGATCTTTCATCTGTTTAATATGTTCAGTCTCATTGACTTGACATCAGATAGAGCCGTGTTCCATCTGTGTGTGTGATTGTGTGTGTGTGTGTGTGTGTGTGTGTGTGTGTGTGTGTGTGTGTGTGTGTGTGTGTGTAAAAGCACAGTTTGAGACACTCAGCTGTCAACGCTGCCCTTCAGTGCTTCTGCCTTATAAGTAGCCTGGTAGACTATTGAGTGTAAACACATGGCATTCATCGCAAAATAAAGCCTTTTATTTCAAGACTCCCTGACACATTTTCCCTCTGAATAGACTGGAAAAAATGACAAGAGGCTTCAGCATTCACACACCTACAGCTTCACACTTCAAGACACTTCAAGGGCCAATGAAACAGCTGTCATATACCAAAATGGCCGCTATATACAGTATAAAGAAAAGAGGGTCTTCTCTATACACACACATTCACACACAAACACATTCACACTCTTCTTCCACACACACACACACACACTCACTCTCTCTCTCTCTCTCTCTCTCTCACACACACACACACATACACACACACACACCACCATCACCACCAGCGCCCTTTTGCAGTAAATGTGCATATACAAGAGTGTAAAAAATAACTGGCTGGATGAGAAAAGTGTGGAGTGATTACAGGATTAAATTGGACATGTGCTTCCTTGGCAACCTGACCTGACCCAGTGCCTCAGTCACTGGTATTGCGGATGTCTCCTCTAACCCCGTAGAAAACAAACAAACAAACAAACAAACAACAAATCACAAAGCACTGATGTCCTTGGTCACATCAGCTTGAACATAGGTGCCGGCCCAGTGTTGGCTAGAGGTTAAATCTATTTTCTCACCCTGTTCCTATTTCACACTTTAATGGCATTTTAATGTGACTGTCACTCCGCAGTCCAGTTCGTGTCAGGCAGGCGGTGAGCGTTATGGGTGTGTGTATGTGTTTGTGTGTGTGGGGGGGGCATTTCCAGCAACCCCCATACCCTCTTCCCCCCTTACACACACACACCACACACACTCATCCAAGGCCATGGCCAAGCTGTTGAAGCTACATCTCATTTCCTACCTAAAGGATCCATCATCCATCCGTCTGGGAAGATGGAGCTGTTCTCCATGGCTTGTTGTTTGCATGGAGGTTGCATTAGCCGTCTGATCCAGGGGAACAACCCCCTTGGGCTCATAGCAAGAATTTGCCTCAGTGTCAACGGTTAAGCTCTCAGTGGATTCAATGGGACTTAAAGTTACCAAGTCGTTGGTGGGATAAAGAAAAAAAAAAAAACACCATGTGTGGGCTGCTCTGCCACAAATGAATTTTGATTATTTACAAATATTATTTACAAAGACACCATGTAAACTACTAACACCTGAGTAAGCTTTTTGTTTTATTGTTATTTCATCTAACAGCAATGTTATAATGCTACAATATGGTGAAATGTTAAATACTGCACAGATTACAATACCAAAAAATAAGAAAGAGCCTAATTTTTGAACATTGAAGGAGGACCTGATCTGTAGGCTATCCTGTGTGACAGGCGTGTTGAGTTGTTTCCTGGCCTCAGTGTTATTTCAGCTGTTATGAAATCCTGACAAAGGGGCGAATTCCTCCCTCTCTCCCCCCCATAATTGCTTTTTAACTGTCTCCCTACAGTATCCATGGAGACATAAAACTGCCACAGACACAACACAGAGGAACTCTTGTTATTGCCTCAGTGAGCCATCGCCAACAACATCCCCCCTCACACACACACACACACACACGCACGCATACACACGCACATACACACACTCTAGCATGGCATAACCCCTTCCTCCCAATCTTCCATCAATATTCTGCAAAATAGGGAGCGACATTTCATCATCAGAGCCTAATAACTGAGGGATACATTGGAGGCTGAATCTGAACTGGCCCAGACTGCTGTGCCTCTCAAACAAAGGACAGATCACTCCTAGCCTTTGTGCCAAAACACTGGGGAGAGAGAGAGAGAAAAGAGAGAGAGAGATAAAAATAGAGAGAGAGAGAGAGAGAGAGAGAGAGATAAAGAGAGAGAGCGAGAGAGATTCGTGACATAGAGTGCTCTGTTTTATGTTTAGATCAGTGATTTTTGGTGTGAACATAAAGGGTTCTTGCAATCATTCACCAGAATGTAATCAGGTGTTATAGGTGACTCAAGGTTAAAAATCATACCTGAGTTTATCTCCCTATTGAAATGTATTGAGTGAGCCAAATAAAGACAGTACTGCTGGGGATGTGCTTTTGTAATTCGCTTTGAATGTAAATGTAAATGTAAATGTATTTATAACTTATTGCATAAGATATCAAGCATCCTCAAAGATTTTACTCAAAGGTGAGTGAAACTTACTGAACTTAAAGAGACATCAGACAATGACAAATTATGTATCCACTGGAAATGACCTGTCTTTGTCTTTATCTGTTTCTATGACATTGTTTATGTATGTTGTATGTTTGTGAAAAGGTGCATGGATATGTGTATTTTTTTTTAGCAAAATTAGCCTTTAATGTACTTTGTTTTTATAAGGCAGGGTGAATGAATATACATCACCATTCTGTGTGTTGGTAACCATTTGTGTGAGTGTGTGTGCGTACACGTGTACACATAGACATTTTATTTGTGGGAGCCTGCGTATAAAGTCCTAATTGTTGTAGCTTTGAGTTAAAAAATAGCAAAGATGTCGGAATTGGTCCCTGTGGATCCATTTCAGACCTGCTCAGGAGCTAGCATTTTAAATGAATTTCTATAAACTCCACTTGACTGATAGCTGTTATCGGCCCAGACCCTTCCAATGATCTCCATGGCACAGTTAATTGAACAGAGAGCCCAGTAATTACTAATGTCAGTCTCATTGCCAGAGGGTCCACAGACCCAGCACTGTCTGGACAGGAGAGAGAGTAGAACAATCAAGCGAAATGCTCATTTTCTAGACGATGGAATTCTAAAACTACTTGACCATTGTGTGTATTTGTGTGTGTGCTTGTGTGTGTGAATATTCTGAATGTACATTGTTGTTTAAGTATATGGAATCCTTATATGTACTCATAATTCTCTCTTTGTCTCTGTCTTTCTCTCTCTCTGTCACACACACACACACACACACACGTGCGAACACACAAAACTCAGAAAGAGAGACGGACACACACACACACACTCACACACACACACACACACACACACACACACACACACATACACACACACAAAACTCAGAAAGAGAGACGGACACACACACACACACACTCACACACACTCACACACACACACACGACTACGCCGATGGCTCTGATGACACGGCTTGGCTCTTAGAACATCAGGGGCTGGCTGTGTCCTTCCCAGAGCAGTGAAGTGAGTTAGTGGGCCCCAGGGGCCAGGAGGCCACTCTTCCCCCAGCTCCATCCCTAGCCTCTCTCAGTGGAGCCGGGGCAGAAGAGGAGGAGGCCAGTACCAGGGGCATGCCATGCCCGACTGGCCCCTGACCCTGGGGGTGTCACCCATGTCTGGGTCACATGCTCAGAGTAACCCACTTCCCCCATGACAGGAGCTTGACAGCAACCCAGCATGGTGCCAGCGGAGTTCCTGCATGCACATGCTCACCAGGCCCCAGATGGAAGCTGGATTTGGAGCGGATCTGGGCCACAGCAGGCCCGTGTCCACTTTAAAGTCAGTCACTTTGCAGGCCATCATTGTATTGTATTAACCATGCTTATCACCCAGAGAAATGAAATACTGTTTTCTGATTGGGTGACAGGGTGTCCATTATGAAGTAGATCTGGTAAAAAACTCATCTCCGTTCCATATCAGTGTTTGTTTGAATGGTAACTATAACAACCATAGTAAACGACAATTGAACTAGCAAGCAACAATGGAATCAGCTGTTACCAAGCTTACCTTGGTCAGTAACCAAAGAAAATAGTACAGCAAACAAACAGGCTAGTTTGTTTAAAACTGAACCGCATATTTCTTTTAGGTTTTAAATGCTTGCTTATTGTCTATACGCATGAATCACAACCTGGTGATATGGGGGATAATGGCCTTCAAGGTGTCCCGATATAGGGAAATAATGTACTTGGCATAGGCAAACAGCAATCTGCCTTTGGCGTTATGCCGTTCTTCGCCTACCCCTCGTTCATTATTCCCCTATATCGGGATACCTCGGTGGCCTTTATCCCTAACATAGTGTGTAGTAGTTTAAATATTGTTACCTCCTTTCTCAGGATTCTAAAAGTATGTCACCCTTAAAACAGATCTGCATTTTTATAATATTTTAATATCACTTGAACAAACTTGGCAGATTTTCATCTCTTTAACTCATGTTTTCTCTGCTCCCTATGAAAATAAATATGCTTTCTGTGTGTCCCACCGGATTTGCAGTGTTTAGCTGGACAGCTTGCCCTACATTTTCTAATGTGTTTCCTGTTGAAGTTATCTGACAACGGTCATACTATTTTTTGCTCCTTGTACTCTCCTTTGAGAGCTGGATAGTAGTTTGCCTGTCTTTGCCCGTCTTGGTTCACCTGCATAATAGATACTCTGAACATTGATTGAAAATGAAATGCTCACTGTGTACTTAAATGGATGCCAAAGGATCACTATTGCAAATACTCCATAAAAAATATTTAGTGATGTAATGTGAAAATTGATTGATATGATACAGAGGTGAAAAAAATGCATCTTAAAATCGATTCATTATCACCGATGAATGTTTTGATGCTCTTTGTGCAATTATACCACAATTGTGAATAACCATAACTGTTAAACTTGTAATTAATTTCCCTTTCGAAAATGTAAATATATATATATATACTATATACTATATATTACTATATATAGATAATATAAAGACTTTTCTTAAAGGTTTGCTACTAGTTTTGAAAGTTACTTATATGATATGAACTTTAATTTAGCATATCAAAATGTAATGAACAGAATTTGTCATATTCCCCATGCCTGATGGAAACATCAGGCATGTTACAACTGTCAAAAAGTCAGGCAGGCAGGTCCACCTAACATCTTTTATTTATTTATTAAAATTAAATATATATAAAATGTATCAAACAATGGCGACATTATAAACAAACAATATGACACATAGTTGTAATATAAGATATTTAAAAACAAAGCAAAAATGAAGAAAAGTGCAGAAGAAGCCCAAGGGTGAGTAGAGTGAGCCTGGCTGTTTCATGGTGTGCTCTGATGCTTGATGCTAAATTAATTTAGCCTTTGCTACAAAAGTTGAACTGTACAGAGTGTGGAGCAGCGCGCTCATTGGACTTGACAGCTGATGTCTCGGGGGCGTGCTGAAGTGGCATAGTGGAGGGAGACTGAGAGCACAACACCTGCTCCTCGCACCGTGACCTCCTTGCAGGGAGCAGAGAGGCGCCATGCTGCCTGGGCCAACCCTGATGCCCTCACTCCCACCTCCCCATGCCTCCCACCACGTCCTCTATCTCTGTGTACACATGCACAAACACATACACACACACACACACACACACACACACACACATACACACTGGCCTCCAGATACCCTCTTTTAGTGTTTCTGGACCATAGTGGTTTTGAACATGTTTCAAAAATGTTGAAAGTTAATTTTCTTTTCTTTGTAGAGGGAGGCATTCACCAGGGAAAAATCCCTTGAGGAGATGTACAGAGTAATGTTAAATCCCTTACTAGAACATGCATGCATATTTTCTGAAAATCTGTACATTTGTGTAGTTCCCCGTGGTAAGCCTATCAGCAACATGCTCCAATTGTACAGAACATTTCAAACGGTCATAGACACACCATAAAATCTCAAACAACATTGTGTCATTTTTTTACAACCTAAATAAGTAAAATATGTTTTCAGTTAGTGTGTTGTATTTGTGCTATTTGTTGTGTGACGTGTGTGTGTGTGTGTGTGTGTGTGTGTGTGTGTGTGTGTATGTGTGTGTATCCACTCTTTCACAGTTGTAGCACTCCAACCTTCACTGGAGTTTAGATGCGAGATGCTAGAAAACAAGCTGTAAAATGTGCTTCCCACAGCACTACAGGGTCTATTAGCTCATTGTCACACAGCACAGTATGCCACTTGAGTCTGTTACACTGGCAAACTGCCTCGTTACCCTTGTATCTTGTTGTGCTGCCTGACCAATTACTTTTGATCTTAAGAGGACATGACATTTGTAGGTTTTGCACTCTGAAGTGACTGCACATGTTAAAAGATGCATCATGCCTTTTCACTCACAAATAATTCACGGTCCCGACTTCACTGGGATTACTCTTTGAACTTAAAGGTACAAGGTTTAAATGTGAGTCAGAGGAATCTGTTACACTACGCTGTCACTGTCACTTTAATAGAAGTGTTAGCTTCATATGAAATGGGGAATGTGCTCATTGAAGGGATAATTATAAGGATATGGATGGAGAATAGATTTACGAATGAAGTATAGTTTTACAATCATGATGCATACACATTAATTATACTTATATATACCATCTGAAACAGGTAGTGACGGACTTTATGTGATATAAACTCTACTTTAACTTGCTGAGTTTAAACTTGAAGAGTAAATTTCATTCATTTATTGTAAAACTAAGATGTAGGAGAATGACGTATTAACATGCTGTTTGGTAGAGTCGAGTCATTCCTTAACGCCGAATGATAGTCAATCCCTGCCTTGTGATTCTGTGGTTCACATCAACTGTCATTTCAACAGTATTTGAGTGAGGTGTGGTAAGAAACAACAGGGCGAGAAAACAACAGTGCTAACTAGAACCATGGATGGTTCTAACCTCACTAAAAAGGTTCTATGCAGAGCTGTACTCTCCCTGGGAAGTTTTAACAAGTGTAGGTGATAATCATTTTTGTGTGTTCTATTAAAAGCAGACTTCTACATGAGTAATGCAGCCATGTTGCAGCAGCCAACACCAGCGCCCCAATCACGGTTCGCTACAGGTGGAAGACACATGCCTTGGGTGATTTTGTGGGTACAGCATAATAAAGTGACTTGGAGCTCCGAAGGCTGATACAGGTGAAATTGAATGGAAAAGAGCACGAGGCAAAGGAAATGGCTCTTTTGATCTGTCAACAGCGCGCAGATCCCCACCTTCTCGCTCTACCCAGTAACTGGTAATGGGGAACATGATGTATTGCATGTCAGATTGGCATTATTAGGTATGCATTCAAAGACTCTTGTTCATAGCGTCTTTTTGCTTATTCAGCCATTTGAATACCCGCCTTTCATATACAGAATTACTTTGATGGATTGATGGGGAAAAAGTGGCGCCTAACGGGGGGAAAGTCTGGTTCCTGGCACGCTCACTCATGGCATCTGCTGATCAAAGATGTTGTTTTCCTCTCCAGCATTTGAGCATTTCGGGGAGTTTTTATTGAACATTTACAAATGAGAATCTTCAAACTTTACACTCTTGCGCATGTCTGTGATGTTTGGGATGTTGGTTATGATGAGACACTATTATCTCAAATGTGAAATTAAAAGATAGTGTTGCTTGTCATTACTAGTATTTATTTGACCACATATTAACAAATTTGTTGAGCAGTAGTTCACTTTTTGGTAGAACACTGCAAAACCCACCTTCAACAATTATCCAGTCACTCATTGTGTATGCAAGAAAAGACTTGGGTTTAGGTGTGTGTGGTTCAAAATTGTCAATACACACCTTCCTTCATGCTAATTTCAAAGATAGCATCAACTTAATTTGGCAGCTCTGCCACTGGGCTTGTTTCCCCCCTCTAAGCACACCTGGCTGTGGTGCACACACACACACACACACACACACACACACACACACACACACAGAAAGAGAGAGCGAGAGAGAGAGAGTGTGTGTTTTATGTCCTCAAGTGCGGACCCAAATTTGTTGAGCACGACTGATTGCGTGAAGACAGAAGTGCCCCCTGGTGGTGGTGAAATGAAGCAGAAAATAGATTCTGATCCCTCCGATTGGGTGTACAACCAGCCACAGGCAGTCTGCTGCGTACCACCAAGCATTAATTGGTTCGGAAAATAGTGGAAAAGAGCTTCTGACCAGAAAATAGCATGTCTGTTCCTGAGTTAGCCCTGATGCTGTACAGCACAGCTTTCCCTATAAAGCACAAAGCACTCTTAAACAATCTTACTCTATTCCAAATGTGTTGATGCAAGAAACAGTGGCCACCGGTTTCCAGACAAAGCAGCTCCTTGACTTTGACAAAGAGGAAGTAAACAATCATTCACTCAGTCATGCAAGTGCATACCCAAGTTGTCATGACTACGAAACGATAAAATCAAAAGTCATGATAAAAAAAGCCTTGGCTGTTTTCTCAAAAACAAACAAATGAAAGGGGCATGCAAACATCCAAACAAGGGTTGGCAAAGGCTTTTCTGCCCAATGGATTAAGCACTGTGTAGACATTTCATCGTGGAGGTCACTGAGGGAAAAAAACAGACTATGGGAGCAGGGAGAGCAAGTATTTAATCCCATCAGTAGTACTGCACTCCCGTAATGAGAAATTAATAACATGAGCATGTTTTCAGATTAAACGGAGCAGTTAGGACCATTAGATCGCTTTCATGGCTGGCATTAGGGCAGAGGATCAGGGACTTTTTTTCTCTCCCTCTACCCTTCAAATCCGCCAAACTAGGTCAATGTCTATTGAGTATTAGCGCAGTGGCTGTGATCCTGTTGTTTTAGCTCCAGGACATGGAATTAACCCTTAGGTCGGATGAACAGGAGAGGCCAGGGGTTGTGGAGAGGGTAAGTTGGGGGTAGAAGGCAGGCCACCTCTGCGTCTCTACTGGGCCCGCCCGCATGGGAAGCTGTCGAAGGGAGCGGACCTCTGACACACAGCGTGCCACCTAATTCCCCATGTGTCTTCAAAGCTGACTAAACCAGTCTAATGGCAACTGCTAAACTCTCTGCTCTCTGGTCTGTCACCTCCTCACACACACACGCCGCCACCCCCGCCAACCACACAGATACACATACTCGGATACTCCACACACTGCACACACACACCACTATAAGCGCTAAATCAGCATGTCAATTTTCCTCTGGGCTGCATACACCTCACGTCTGCATCCTTATAAGAGAACGTTTATTTGGCATTCGTCCTTACTTCACATAGCTGTGTGTGTGTGTGTGTGTGTGTGTGTGTGTGTGTGTGCACAGTACACAGACACACACACACACACTCTCCCTCTCTCTCTCACACACACACACACACACACATGCTGGGTTGTCAGCCCACTAAGCTCTGTTACACACATTGACTCCTGCCAAGCAATCTCACACCTATCTAGCACTTTTTCTTAGTGTGAGCGAGCTGTCTAACCCATGGACAGAATATTAGACAGCAATTGGTGCAGAGTCTCTCAGGAAATGTCTTCAGAGAAGAGAGCTGTTCCCTTTTAACGTACATGCATACTGTGCGAATAATAGAATTATGCTCAGTCACGCAGTGACATTAAAGATATGCATGTGCAGTCCAAAACGCCATGGGACAGAGTGTGTGTGGGACAGTGTGTGTGTGTGTGTGTGTACTATACATGAGTGAGAGAGCTTCAAACATAAAGCCATGTGTTGTGGACAAACATGCGGCCTCAACTGACTTGACTCCCATCCAGGAAGACCGCCGTGATCCTTGTCCAGCTGTCCACACAGGCGAAGAGTAATCAGCAGCCTCACCAGAAGGACCAATTAAGATCAATGTCCTTAATAACCACACCCCAGATTTGCCAGCGAATGAGATCATGGGCTGAGGTCGTAGGCCAGCATGGATTAGTGCGGGTTGTTGTGTGCTCAGGAGGAAGAGCCTCTAACCTCGCCACCCCACCTCGCTCCCGGTCGTGCACTGGGGGTCTTGAAAGGGACAGTCTGAACTCTGTCGTCGTTCCATCACACTGTGTGGGAGGTTCGACACGTGAGTGTAGCATTAAGGGTTTTTTCCTCCATCCCTTTCCAACCCTCCTTCCACACATCACTGGTCATCCATGACTCATTAAAAGAGTCCTTGTCCATTTAAAGGCACAGTGCTTTTTTTTTTTTTTTAATGTCATTCGAATGCTAGTCCATTTCATTTTAAACACGACCAGCACATTAATTTCTTATATAATTTTATGAATTTTTGGCCTTTGGACATACAGCAGCAGATTAGGTTAATGATGTGTCCATTATTGCATGACGGATTTAACAGTAGAACAAATGTGTAAGAATGACACATGAAGTATGCACACTAGATCGAGAAATTTTAAACAGAAAGACCAGAGAAACTGACTTCTTTTCTATTTAGCTACTAGAGAAGTACAAAGTCCACCATCTTTGGGCAGTGGTCTTTGGTGTCTAAAGAGCTAGAGGGACTGGGTAGCTTACAAACAGAGTTCAAGAGTGAACACAGCCGAGTGAGCAGAGCAGGGTACGGTGGCTGAGGAGGGCCATAGGCCGAATGGAAACTCAAATATCCCTCCAAAAGGAAAAGACCCGCTAGTCTAGGAGCACCTGTCTCTTACACGTTTGGAAAGTACAGTATGATGGCATTGGATGTGACAGTTACTTTGGGGGTCTAGAGCTGTAGAGCAGTTCAGGCCTATCAACCAGCCCCATCACCACCACCCTACAAGCTCACCCACACACACACACACTTTCTATTTTTCTCTTTTGAAATCCACAGTGTCCCTAAAATCAGTTCAGACATTTTAAAGAATTTTGTTCTGCCTGTTTTTTTAAAAAGAAAAAGCATGTAAACAAACCAAAAAACTCAACAAATGGCACCAAAAATTCAAGAGCACTTAGTTGCAGAGGAGGGTTCACAGAAAGTGCAGCAGTATGGACAGAGGATGGTGGAGGGGAGGGGAGGGGAGCCGCGGCTGTGACAGAGTGGGAGGTTAAATGTGGTGAACTGCATAGCGAGCGGCTGCCACCACAGTCAAAGCTGGCTCGGCCCAGTCCCCTGTGAGCTGAAATGCACTGTACAGCACGTTCCTAAAGAGTGCTGCTTGGTACGGTCATGCCAGCTGCCATGTTGCTACCCAGTGCAGACAAAGAGAGCGCTGGTCAGTGGGCGGGGGTAAAAGTGCAATATGATGATATAATTGTGTAAGCCTTTAACATCGTATTTTCAAGGAAACAATATGAGAAATGCATCACAGCACAAATCAGCCATACTACATGCATTTACCCATGGAAGCATGGTCGTTGTCACTGTGGTAGGACTTCAACATACTTGTTTGTTTCGTAATTGATTTGCTTTTGATGTATAGGGAACAAATTCTATAATATTGCATTCTGTCAATCAATACTTTTCCCTACCATAGCCAACCACAGTCCAGTTGACTGGTGAACTATCTCTCTAATATGTGCATAAGTACTGGAATATTAAATTTATGGAATATTGATTTTAGTCACCATAAGGGCAGCTGATATCGTTTTTGAGGATTAGCAAAAATATCTACCCAAATGCAGAAAACTCTGTACAGAACAAAAGGCCCTTGCTGTATGCTGTGCAGTATATTAGATACTGTGCTTGTGTCCTCCCACGACCAAATGATGTTCAATAAGTTTCTTGGTCTGCATCTACAGTATGTCAGCATGTATTAACTGGATAAAGTTGATAGAAACGTTGTAGTGTAATGATGTTTGCCAGACTCAAACAGGCAAACTCAATCAATGCAAATTCAGAAAAAAAAAGCTTCACGTCATGACGTGTTTCTATGGCAACCAGAACTGAACACATATTCCTGAGACATACAGTAATTAAGACAGTTATCTTTATGATGGTTTTATTTTATGTTCTTTCGCTACTGCCATGGTGTTTATGAGTTAAATTTTTGTGACCCAGTGTGTGTGTGTGTGTGTGTGTGTGTGTTTGTATGTGTGTGTTTGTTTGTATTTAAAGGTGCTCTTCAAGAGACTTGTGACATCAGCCTGAGTATATGATTGGCGTCCCAATCTGTTTTGATTGACAGGAGAAACGAGGGTGTCAAGAAACTGCTCGTGGTGACTTTGCCGACCCTAATGTCATTCCCCCGAGCCCGCCTCTTCTCAGAGTCCTTCTGAGGTGAGATGAGAGCAGCTCTCCAGAGTTGAGCCAGCACTTTCATCCCCAGACAAGACCACTGATGCTACTAGGGGCTACTATGGGCTTATTGCTCTCAATTTCTCTTGCCTTATTGTGCTCATTCTTTCCATTTTTTCCACCTCTTTCCTTATTGAGGAATGGCTTTGAAAATATCCATTGGTGGATGATGGTATTGCTGTGTGAGCCTGCCCATCCTGATCTTGGCCTATCCTGACTCTGAAGGGGATGCAATAACATGCAGAGTGTCACATTTCAAAATCTTTGATGGTGTCAGATGGTGAGGTTGCCTGGGCAATGACCTGTGGCCCTGGTGGCGTGTTTGTTTACCTTGCCATTATCATGTCTTTAAAAAGACAAGATAGGGAAAGTGAGAGGAAAAGCAGCTGTGAGATTTCATTGGCCAAAAAGCACTGTAACAATTCAAACACAACCACAACCACAGCAGCAGCAACTACTGAAAACACAACAACAACAACAGGGAAAAAAAATGAAAGAAAAAAATGGAAAACACCTAAAGCCAGACCAAAAATCTCACCATGACTAGCTGGTGAAGTCAAGATGAAATTGCCAGTTAATTACTCGAAAGGTTCAGGGGCAGGATAGTCAGGTCAGTGAACTGGGAGCAGATAATCTGATTCTACCTCATTTGCAGAGCGGCAGGGTGCGGGTCAGCGAGAGGGTGATGGCCAATCCTCTCCTGGCTGCCTTCATCAGGGTGATTAAACCAACAAACCACAAATAAGCCCTGGCTTCCATTTCACCTTTCAGTACCAACGCATTTATGGCTGTATTGTGTCTCAAAAAATATGTTTTAGCTATACAAAACTACAAGACATTTACATTCTGACTGTTCTCAGGCAGATGCTGAAACCATTGATGGATGAAATGTGTTTGTGAAGAAATCTTTGACAGAGTTAGATTGTTGGATGAAGTTTCAGTGTTGCAAAAGCAACTTGCTAAGTAGAAGCTGACAAAATTGAAGTCAGTTGTTCATGTTGTTGGGGCTAAGAACACTTCCCCAAAATAACAGTGTACTCTCACAAATCACCTGTAGAGGGCAGTAAAGACACATCACACTGATGAGATTGTGTGAGTATACTCATGGTCAATGGCCACAAGCTCAATAGAGTTGTATCATCACCATCAAGTAGCCTTGGGAAGGAGAACACTTCTAAAATCTTACACAAAGAAATGTTGTGCTACACTTGAGTAAATTTTGTTGTATAGATAATCTACTACACTAGATAGGCCTACTTTTTAAAAAATAACTTTGCTTTTTCTAACACATACACAAGAGACCACAGGGGAAAGATTTGAAGTTATTTTAATTTTGTAAACATAAAGTAATTTTCCTGAACTATATTAAATGTATACAGCAGACAGTCTTGTTTTGAGGAGCTACTAACTAAGAGCGGCAAAAAAACAAAAAAAAACAAAAAAAAAAACAAATCAACACAATGTCACCGATGCACAGATAAATGTACAGCAACTCAATCTTTGTTGACGAAAATTAAATATGAATTACGCAGAGCTGACATAGATTTTGTAAAGCCCTTCCTTTGTGAGGTGTCTTTTTTCGTACTAAAGCCACTTCTTGTACTTGAGATTAAAGGGAAATAAGCTGCAGATAGACAGCCATAAGAGAGGAGGAGATAGGGACAGAAAATGCGAGAACTTAAAGCGCGGATCTCAAGAGGCTTAAATTCCACTAAGCTCAAATCTTTCAATCATGTTCAGTCAATGCTGTTGGATACTAGGAACAGACACGCATGAGGCATGAGCACACACACTTATACACATTGCTCACACTCACACACAACCACATACTCACACACACACACACACACACAGACACAGACACACACACAAGACCCTTCACACAAGAAAAAAGTATGCATTCACAATGTACAATACTCTTGTGAACAAAAAAAGACCTTCCTCCTGACATCCCACCCTACCCCCTCACACACACACACACACATACACACACACACACACTAGGACTTGACCAGTGTGCCACCCCTCTAGTCACATATATTATTAATCAATGCAATCATAAAAGTTGCCATGTCATCAACCTACTTGTACAACCATAAAAATTACATTACTACATTTTCCAGAACAGCCGTGCACACACACACACACACACACACACACACACGCACACACACACAAGCACACACACACACACACACACACACAAACACACAGAGTGCCCTTGCCTTTGACTCTGACCTCCGAGCGCTTTGGTCATTTACTGTTTGCAGAATGACAGTGTCACATCACCGTGGGACAGAAGGTCCAGGATCAAATCCTCCTTGGTGCTTTAGAGTCGGTACTGAGCTCCTCTCTCACTCCAACGTAAAGTGTGGGATTAGAGGACCTAAAGCTTCGGACAGCACATTAAAGCCACATTGGCCTAATTGTTTCCTATTAACTGACCTCAGTCTGATCCCTTAGTTGGCACTTGGTGCATGTACTCCTACTATTACTTCATTTCTATTTGGAGAGCAGTGTCTCCTCTCACATATGTGAATAGATGTACACTATATTCTGTTTTAGGGATATTAATATTGCAGTAAGGCATAAACATAAATTGAAACATGAGTGTTGTTAGAGGTATGCATATGCAATGCCTCATTGGGCTCCTCGTTTCCCCTGTGTCTTCTCAGAGAGCGTGCCCAGTGTCGTTCAGAACGACGAGGTTAGTTTCATCTGACGAGAGACTCTCTGTTTACAGCATCTGCCTTGAGTGCTTTGTTGTGCTGTCTGATGACACCCAATTGGTTCACACTTTGCGAGTGTGTGGTAGACCTTTTCCTCATTCTTCTAAGCACAATGGGAGCTGCCTCAGTGATTCTTAATATATTAACCTGGCAGTCAGTACCCTGGAAGGAGGCTTGTTGTTCTCCGTAATGAGCTACTCGATGTGAAAGATAGAAGACAAGCCCAGGTCGCCATGGCAATCCTCCAAACACCTTTTAAACACTGTTTGGTAATTGATAAGAAACACAGACCATAATTTATATGGTGCCTGTGTCGGCCAGAGCGAAAAGGAGTGGTTTCCGAGTGATCACTCATCTGTCTTTTAGTATCTTCAAAATGTGCATATTCAGTACTATTGTAAAAAGCACTAGTATATCATATTAAGTCATAAATAATGTGCCTGTGGAATTAATTAATTTTATACGCACCCTCTCTCCTCTGCACGTTCTGTTTTACATTTAACTATGTCAGCAGTTATTGATGCACTCCTTAAACAATGACATATTGCACGCATTTTTTTCCCTTCAGAGCAGGCTGGTTGCTCGGCTAGCTAATTCTCCTGCAAATCACAGGAGCTTGTTACTGTTCATAAACTTGTAGTGTACTGTGTCTGCCTCCATGGCACTGAGAAAGGAACCGTGTCCACACACACACACACACACACACTTTAACTGTAATCAGAGACCTGTGGAGTAGTGCTCGTTTAACATATTTAACTGACAACAGTATTGAACGTGGTAGAGGGATCTAATTAAGACCATGAACACACTGACTGGTCGGAACATTAGACATCTAAGATCAATCAAGATCACTTGGACATCATTGACAAACATAATGATTTTCTGAGCTGAGCTTCTAGTGGAGTCTGCTGTCACCTCCCTGGCCACTGACCCCATACACTTCACAGCAGACGGTCTTGGGAATGGCCAATGTAATGTTAAAGCTGGCCATGGATGTGTGTCCAACTGGAATCTAACAGCACTAAGAAGTACCTACTTGGCACTACTGCTCATTCAGGATACTCTCTAAACAGTTGCACTACTTTAAAAATTCATACTGGATTGTATGAGGGTGACATTTGAAAACAAGAAAAGGTCAAATATTTTAATGAAAACAGCCAGAGGAGTTTGGAGAGGTTGTTTGAGGAGATAGCGTCCATTAAAGAGGAGAAGCCAACCTTGTCAGTAGTTAGACCACTATAAGTTGACGGTGAAACGAAAATATTTAATAGCAACTATCTATGATGGCATACCACATTAATAATGCTTAGACAACACTCTTTAAGCCATTCTCTTTTTCGTTTGAATAAAGGCATATATCTTACTTAAGATTCTTACTTCTAGCCAGTAATCCTTTCCTAAATCTACAATAGTCTCATGAAAGCTGAAGTTTTTACAGTGAGCCATTCAAAAAATAATTCAATATAAAACTGAAAGTACAGTGGCATCTGTAACAACTTTTGAACCTTACAGACCTTACAGTCTGGCCTTACAGTCAGTCTGGTTAGTCTCACAAGCAAAAAGAAGAAAATTTTATCTTTCAGACTGATCTTGTAAGCTGATGATGCAACAGTCTCAGAGAAACACAAAAAGAAACTTGTGGCTTAAAGGCTCACCAGGCAAGTCTGCATTTTTTAACTATAGAGCTCCACCTACAGTCGCCGTTTTTTTTTTTTTTAATTTAGCGAACCCCAACATTCCTAAATTCTCACCAATACATGTGGATTTGTTTGCAAACCATAGAATAGGAACCAGCGATGATAATTTCCAAAGAGTTATGTTAACTGACAAGCTAAAAAATTTGATTTCATTAGGCTCATGAGTAAAACAGTTTCAGTTTCGTTTTACATAGGGGCTCCTATGTCATCTTGTAAGCAATGTAAATTCACAGAGATGCAATAGTAGGAGCTGACAGAGCCCTGATTCCCCCCGTAATGAGCCATTTAACCATCACTACAAAACTGGTAAATTAAGCTAAAAACACTATAAAATGTTTTTAGCTTAATGCCTTTAATTTAGTCACCTCAATGTTATGCAGCAGAGCTATTTCTGCAAAGTGTTCCCCTGGTTGTGATACCATCCACTTTTCTACCACAAACTGCACTAACTCCAAAAACCACCTGTCCGTTGAAGTTGCATTTCAGTAAAATGTCAGATGTAAAAGTAAAACAACATGATTGGTGTTTGAAAGAAAAGTCGACCTTGAACCTGTGTACAACAATCTATGCTGAAGGCTGAAACCCAGATACCAAACAGTAGGAAATATCTTACCACAACTCTACTGCCAGCTGCTACAACTCCATGCAATATTTTTATTTACATATCTCAAAATATTATTTCAACCCCCACCCTACCCCAAGCAAGCGCACATCCACTAACACCCACACACATAGACGCACACACACGTCTCGAGGTGCAGATGCTTGATGTGTCTGGCTTAGAGCCAGGTTCTGAGCTTCTGCAGGTGATCAGGCTGCTGACGCTCCTTACTTTCGTTTGTTTTCTTATTAGCATCAGGCAACCAACCCATATGAGGAGAGGAAGGTCTTCTTAAAAAGACATTCCAGCAGAGACCTCGAAGGCCAACTTCTATTCATCACGTTATTCTTTACTGTCTTATTCCTTTTCTTTCTCTCAGCCCTGATAATCTGCTCCGTTTGTTGCTTCACAAAGGCACCGTGAGGGTTATTCAGTGCCATGCAGGTACTACCAGATGGAAAAACCTGGTGAGACTAATTATTGTGTATTTTCTTTTAATTATTGTCATTTATAATCACAGAGGCTGTCTGAGTTGGACTACAGCCATGACAACAAATTATGGGATGGAATGGGAAGACGTGGATTACTTATCAAATCTTCTGAAAGATGAAATATCTACTAGGTTCATAAGGGATTTAGAACCCATATTACATTAAGAGAAAGGACATTTTAATTTGGCATAACAAAAACATTGACTTTCATATTATGTTTTCATTATCAAAGGGGAATTACATTTCAATGTTTAGATATCCACCAGTTGATAAATGATTTTCTGATATTCTGCCAAGAGTAAGAATGGCCGTTCAAATACATCTTGCATTTTTTATGACTTTCCATGGTAATCTTAATATGAAACATCTTCACTGAAGTGTTTTAGAACCCTATAAAGTCAAGCAGCGTAAGAAATTCAATGTCATTAGTTTGGTTTCAGTATCCTGTGTATTGATAAATTCTTGTTTTTAAAATGTTTTGCTATTTCTTCACATGCAGATGCCATGAGATACTCATAACCTGTCATCTCATTTTCCTGTAGCAACTGTACCCATGTCCTAATGGCAGAGCCAAGGGCTTGAGATCTTCCCAGAGAGGTTAGGACATGTTCAGATGTCTAAAATTACTCTGACTGGTTACGACAAATTAACGTGTCCAAATGTTAGATATAAGAAAAATGGAACAGGGTTTTCACCCTAACCCCCCCAAAAAGAAAAAAAAGAAAATCTCCAGGTTTGCTGTTTTCCTCTTTTTTGGGGGTGGGGGTGGCGGGTGTGCAGCCTGAGCTAGTCACCCTCTTGCGCTCTCTTTTTTTAAATAAATAAGTGATGTTGTCTTTGATGGCTGCTCAACAAAGAAGGACCTGTCTTCAGCTGTAACCTCTCCGCGCCGGAGTCGGGAACATGACACATGTCAGCCTATGATAAATGGTGCCGAGTCTCAGTAATTTCACCAGGAATGCCCTTGAGATGCCCAAGACCCTGATCGCAAATGTTATTGTTGAATTAAACCATAAAAAGAAATCCTTTTCTCCCCCTTGACACATGAGGGGAAACACACAAGTGCACACACTCACACACACACACACACACACACAGACAAACACACACACATACACACGCTTGTGTATACACAGTGACAAACAAAAAGTAATAAAGTTTCCCCAATGTTATAACTTTATTTTTCATGTTGTTTAATTCAAAGCGTCAAAGTGGATAGTGTACTCATCAGGAAAGGTAATATATTATCATTATTGCTATTATTATTATTATTATTATTATGCCAGCCACTATCAAATACATACACTATGCAGCATGATGCAACAATAATGTCTAAAAACAGGCAATGTGTTTGCAGGTTTGTGTGCTTTTGATGACACTAAACATGGTGCATGTCTTAATTTGGCAATTAAGTAGATGTGGGTGCATCACGTCTTTTGTTAAAACCTTTATTTCTCTATACAGGTTGTAAACAGTTATACAGTACAACACTTGACACATGGACTTGTGTTGTGTAAAACTGAAATCTTAGTAAATATAATGTATTTGCCATGTACCTCACATTTTTCAAGATTACAAGACTAGAGCAAACAATGTCTAGAATGAGTATTGTGTCTAAACATGGTCACAGGCTACTCAGATTGATGTCTTGAGGAAGTGGGTGGATGGGAGACTATGTAAAACACACACACGCACACACACACACACACACACACACACACATACACAAGAACACACAAACAAGCTAGCAAATAAATAAATAAGAAAGGAAAACACACAACTGATCATCGGCCATCCACTCGACGGCAACTAACCCCCCTCTTCCGCTTTACTGCGATTTGGCTGGCAATTACTCTACGCAGGCTAATGCTAAGCTCCTCTTCTCCCTCTTGTTGTCTCCCTCCGTCCTTTGACAAATAGGCCAGCCGAGCCTTTTAATTGGAAGGGAAGGCATTGCAGATCTATTAGGGGGCTGGGCTGCGAAAACGGATGGGGCCGTCAGCCTGCTCAGTGGGGAGTGTCGGAGCGAGGTCCCCAGTCGCCCGGCCCTATCCATAACACCGCCGCCGTGCGTGCCACATGCTTCCGCTGTCAGCCAGAGCTGCGCCGTGCCGTGCCACGATGAAACACCCCCTTCCACTCACCCGCACCTACCCACACACACACACACACACACACACCAATACCCCACCAGGGGCCAGCCCCAAGAGTTCCCATTGCCAATGGTGAGGTTCAACCTCTCGTTGGCACTGCTTGGCTTCTCTTCCCCATTTAGAACACCCTTGTGGCCGCAAGGACTCCAAGAGCACTGGAAACCTGAAAAAGGCACTTTCACCTCCCCTTCCCTACACACCCCCCCCAATACACACACACACACACACACACACACACACACACTGTCCAACCCCAACTCTGAGCCCTTGATAACAGCAGTGAAAGTGCCAAAGGAAAGAGCTTGATCTGAGTGAAGAGGAGTGGCGCTGGCAGTATGTGGCTGTGTGTAAAGTGCAATTAGCACATCCATAGACACTGCGTTTGATGTTCTTCACGAGACACGTAGAGACATGGAAATCTTTGTACTCCCCTGCAGGAAAAAGTAAAAAATCATTAGATCGCAACACCATTCACTCAGCGCTCCACTGACAATGACAGAATTGAATAGACACATCTAGAATATGGAATAGAACACATTTAGGCTAATATTTAACAGTTCAAGAGGTCTAGAGCAGCTCAAAAATTTCACAGTGAATTGAGATTCATGTCTTTGAGTTAATTATGTAATTGTAAGTACAAGCTGCATACATAAATGTTGCAATAATATTAATATGTGAATTATTCACATATTCACTTTCCACATTCAATTTAAGTCTGCAACCGACAATATCCTTGTCTACCACACAATGGTTCTTCTGTCCCAAAAAAGCATCACAAAGATTAATTATGCCATGCATGTGAGTGATTATACTAATTCATTATCAGGATTACAGATGGATGGTCACACAGTGGCACTGCTTGCCGCTTTGACACACAGGTGACCTTCCTCAACCCTGTTCCCGTGCTGCAGTTTGTCCCCCGTGCTACACTTCACTGACACACTGGTTCGTCCGACGATGGATTGGAAAATCTATTATTGACATCTCGCACTCACACACATGCTGTAGTTTGACATGTGATTAGGTTGATTTGACATGCTAATGTGTCTCTGGATAGTGAGACGATTCATCCTCCAATGCGGGCCGGCCCCTGTCCGGCCTGTGGTCAGACCACTCATCAGCTGGGGGGGGGTTAGGAGGTCATGTGGCAGACCCCAGGGGCCTTTGGTGGGGTTCCCAGGGAGTTCATTGTATTGCTATTTATCTGGATTACAGTGGCGATCCATAGTGGAACATTTGTTCACTGCGCTGCTGTGTCCATTGCGGCCTATATCCCTCCAGCCACCAAGGCACTTTGTCTTTTGGTGGACAGGATCTCTAAGTTGGTCAAAGGAAGTCCACTATGGGCAGAGAGAAAAAAAGAAAAAGGTCCGCCCCCGTTTGACTATGGCCGTTCAGCTGGCTGCCTTCAATTTTATACCTGCAAAGTTTCAATCTAGCCTGCCCCTGGCTCTTTTAACACCCAGGAACCCCCACCCTCCAACCTTCCCACTTTACTCCGCCCTGCACCACCACCCCACCCACCCCACCCCACCCCACAAACACCCATCTCTCTCTGGTTTTCCTCTCCGTTCAGGATTACTCTTAGCGACCGCTCCTGTGCTGCTATTTTCAACCCGGGTGGACTGTGGTGAGGGAGGGTAGGGGGGAGGTTTGGTATGTATTCTGGAAATACTTCAAAGAAAAGCAAAAAGGCAGCAATTTTCTGCTTGAATATCCCTCTGACTAAATCCATTGATCATCCTTGGGGTTCCTGTGAGAGAGGCAGAGGGAGAGGGAGAGAGAGAGAGAGGGAGTGAGATGGAGAGGCGTGTTTTATCCTCTAATAACTCCTACCTTCACCCCTTCCTGCCTTGCCCGTTGTTGTGTTGTTGTTGGTCGCACCTCTGCACTATTCCTCAGAGAGCCACAGAGATTGAAGTTATTTTATGCTTCGGCTCCCCGGGCCCCAATTTGAAAAGTCTGCGTGTCAGTTTTCACACGATGCTGTCATACGGCATGGAGCATTACTGTAGGTTTTTTTTTTTTTTTCCTCACTCACACTCGCTCTCTCTTTCTCTGTCTCTCTCACCTCCCTTCTTTCTCCAGGCATCCGGAGGAGGATTCCATAGAATATGACATCTGGGTCAAGCAAAAAAGCCAACTCGGAGTTCAGAGGTGACACTGAAAGCAGTCATTACTACAGTATTAAGCCTTGCTTGCATATGCGCTACCTCCTGTGGGAATCAGTTGCCTTCCAACCCCACCAACCTTCCTTCTCATTCTCTTCATGTCTTCCATGATTTCTTTGCTCTCGCCTAGTTGCCACAGTTTTTGATCACTTTTTTGAACTTTGAGTTTAAATTTGTGATAAACAGGAAATTGAACACGATGAACTTGAGTAAGCTGTAACAGGTTTTCTTTGAAAAGAGCCACACGCTTGCTGTGTTCAAATCTGTGCTACTGTACTGCCTGAGCATGTGAGTGCATCTGTGTCCCCTGTGCTAACTTTTTTGTCATGGAGTGACATGAAGTGACACATAAATAATCTGCATCTGCCATATTGACAAATGAACATGGCGAACACACAGGACCCCTCCGAGCGCGCTCCCAGCACCGAAATAGCTGCTGTCATACAAGATGGAGATTACAAGATTAGACCCTTGTTCTTTCCCATCGAGCTATGAAAACACTGCGGCGTCGTAAAAAACATGATGCTTAAAAAGTGCTTCAAGGTTACCTCTCCCTCTTTCTCTCTGCCTTGACAAGCACAGGCAAGGTTTAGATGTGAGGCTGACTTAAAAAAAATATATGTATTTATGTGTGTGTGTGTGTGTGTGTGTGTGTGAGAGAGAGGGAGAGAGAGAGACAGAGAGACAGGAGGTGGGTGAGTAGGGGTGGGAGCATGGGGGGGGGATGTCAGGGGCTGGGTTGGTGTTTCACGCTGTAATAGGGAGGTCATGAGTCATGAGTCTATCCCGGCCTAGGTAGAGAGGCCGGCTGGCTGGCGTTGTCACCTCCCAGACACCTCTCCTCACCTGCCAACATCCACCGTCTCCGGCAGCCCTCAATAAACTGGAGATAATTGGGAGGTGATGACGGACGAGGCAGGCTCAATTTGCTGTGGTTTTGGAGGCCGCCTCATCTTGTGCGCCCACACCGTGAGCCCGCCTTTTGGCCGAGAACAAGCTCGGCCTCTCTCTTTCACAGCAGGTTTGGCTCCTGTCCTTACCCGCAATCAGAGGGAACGGTGGAGCTAGCCGCAAAAGAAAACAAACCCATGAATGTTGAGCTGCTGTTTTTTTTTTTTGTTTTTTGTTTTTTCTCAACACTCTCCGACATGCTGGTAGGGAGCATTGCTCGTCATATGAGATGGGAGATAAGATAAATGCCTTTTTTCCCCTTGAGTTGCCTCTTCATGGTGCAGGTGAAAGCCAAGTAGTGTCACACTTTGCTGCCACTGAGCTAGTCATTGTCTCCTTACAATCCTCCTTCAAATCACTGCAAATGGTCCATACAAGGATATGTACACACACGTGACAAGAGGATCACATGGTTCATGTCATACTTCATTGTCTTATTTGAATGCCTCAGAACTTGCAAGCTTTGTTGTTTTGTGTATGCAAAAACAGTGGAAATAGATGTGCTTGCTTGATAAAGGCTAGTGGGACAGATAGTTTCAGTTTGTAATGTAAGTGATAATTATAATGCTATTATAATATGTATACATAATTACTATACTATAGTAATTATATTATAGTATATTACTACACTATAGTAATTAAAGTACAGATGTGTATATTTATATATGTATATATATATATTTTTTTTTTATTCAGAAATAATAATTTGTGCACTAAAAAGGCTGAATTACAAATTTGACAGTATAACATCAAAACTTTCACATTATGAATAAATTGTGCCATATTCATAACTTAAACAATTTTAGAATGCTTTTGTTGAGAAGGTGTTCATATCAGTGTTGTGCTAGCTATCATTTTATAGATTTCAGATTAAGGGATTTCATGGTGATACTGGCTAACAAAGGCTTAAAAAAAAAATCTGAATAACACATCTAACGTAGACCTTAGCATCTGCTTGACAGCTGCCAATACCAGACCATAAATTAAAGAATATTAATATTATTAGTATGGCTATAAGTATCATTTTAAAACAGTTTAGTTTTCATGCCAAAACTTGCTGATGCAGTTGCTTTTGCCAGCGGTGACATGCCAGTATTGACACAATGTCTCAGTTCTTCCTACCAACAGCACTCAATGAGCTTGACCAACAGGGCTATGGTTTCCTTCCACCGCAGACATTTTGCAAAATCAATGTATTAATCTTGGAAATTATGGTAATTACATGGTGTTGTAAGAGTTGAGAAGACACAACTGAACTTTTTTGAAAGACAACAATGTACACCTAACACCTATCCCAAATTCAGATGCCTTCAAAATATTTTATTTAAGGTTCCTTATGTTACACCATGTCACATCGATCACAATAACATGCACTTGAATTTATACATATGTTTAACATAAGTTCAGAAGGTTCTCCAGACACAAAACTGCTATTACTTTTAACTGTTACTGCCTCTGAGTTATTTTGCAAATTTCTTTACAATGTGTCATGTACAATGTGCATACACATCATGCTGATTTATGGTAAAAACATGATATAGGTTTCAGGGAAAGTTCTCTTTTGCCCTTCAAAGACCAATGGATTTGATTTCATCTAGGAATCTCAGGGGACAGTGGTCTGTAATCTACAGATAAAAGTACTAAGTAAAATAAAATGAGATAAAAAGACTTAATTTTTTAATTCAACCATTTAAAAGTATGTGACAGTTGCTCCACTTACCCAGATTAGACATGCATGTCATCTCTACAGTGTCAGTTGCCTGGTATCAGTGTTTATGTTGATACTTAAGAGCTGTACCCCATCGCCACCGCCCAATGGAAACAATCAATACTTTCAGCCCTATCAAATAAATTGCCTTGGAGTAATCAAGCATTAACACGAGTGTGATTCCACTGAGATGTTACGACAGTTGACAGCAGGCGGTGTTAAGTTACTGGCCAAGGCCTGACATCTGAGCTCACTCCTGAGTGTCTTTCAAGAATGCCAATTAACCATATTCTGAAATGAACTCTAATGGCTGCTAGCCACTGGATCACTTAAAGATCACTGCGAGCTATGTCTAACCACCCGGAGATGTCACAGGGACATCGTTGTTCAGTGGATATTTTGCCACAGCCCAGATAACATCATCATGTACGGCAGCAAGATAAGGAAATTATTTCTCTGTGACAGCAGTACCACGGCGAAACAGCTGCGGTCAACCACAAATCACTCTCACCCGTCTCAGGGCTGCCACAAATGATATTTAGAGAGACAGAAAATTCCCAGGATTAACATCTGCATGGGATGATGAACCCATCCTCCGCCTGTATCTGTGGTTCTCATTTCAAATGTGAACACATTTACTCATAAAAACCGTCTGAAAGCATTTATGTCACGGTAATAACTTTCTTTCTCCACCGCTTGATTGCCGAAGCCTGAGCTTTGACACTTGTGATGCACTCTGCCAAGAACATTAAGTATCCAAAAGTGATAAAGCTTCAATTTGCTAGACCATTAGACTAATTACTGCAATAATTAAGTAACTACTTGATTAGAACTAATGGGTACCTAATTATCCAGGAAGGAAGGATCAGGTGGTAATTAATAGAGTCAAGCTGATGTCTTATGACTTACCGTCCCCGATTACCAGACATTAGGGATTGAGACTGGTAAAAACAAACAATGATGCTAAAGTGTTTATTTAGACCCCTGTAGCTGAGGCAAACAATCTGCTAGTGAATCCCAAACACAGGAGCTGTGAAGGGAATGAACAAATGAGAGACAAATGACATTTCCTGACAAATGTGCAAGATCGGGGGAAAAAAAAATCAACCTCAGTGACTTTTTGTTGTGATGCTGGAGTCAGGAGTCTGTGGTAGAGATACAAAACATCCTGAGACTGTAGATAAACCTTTCCCAAAAAGGTCCTCACTGAAGCCAAAAAATATCTGTATGTGTGCATCCAGTCTGACTCAACAGCAGTCAACAGAAAGTGGCGTATGTACGGGCAATAATCTACCTATGGAATCTATCTATGGAAGTGACACATCTTCATATCTTCCTATAAGGTTTGAACAAAACAGGCACTCTATTTACCTGTCACCCCAAGGGTATTCTCTCTGTTTCTCTCTCTCTCTTTGCAGACACACACACATGCATCTAGGACCCATCTCTGTAACTTAGCACTGGTTTCTACTTATATCTTTAATCAAAAGTGGCCTCAGAGTTTAATAAATAATTTAATTAGAGTTTTAATCACATTGCAACAGAGACATTTTGGGCACCTCAAACAGAGAGAGATGGATGGAGACAAATCTAAAATTTATAGAATTATAGCATTTGCATAAAGGGCATTATCAAAACATAGAAGGCCTTAAGTATGGGTGCTGAAAAGGTCATTAAAATTTAAGTATACCGAATAGAAAACCTGCAGAAATTATGCGTCAATCCATCAATCCATTTGTTATTCAATGTATAATTGTTATAAGATGGGCAGCCGTCAAGACTTGTTCTGGTATATAATATGCAGGACTATGAACGTGGGCAAAAGTGAAACCTGAAGCTTTTTGATGTATAGGACTTTTATTAATGTTTGAATAATGTGTGCCTAGAGGGCGGGCTATAAATTAGATGGGAGAATTGATGTATAAATTTTTATGAGGACTTCCGTTATGTATTTAACAATGAAAGAATTACCACCACTCTGATTGAGCTTGCAATTGTATATAATCCTGAATTTTGCTGAAACACACGTGGAGGCTAGATTGTTAAGGGGAAGAGTCAATTCCTAAGGACCTGACTCCTACACATTATGCTGACAAAGCTTTATTATTTACAGCCCTAATAAATATCCCAAAGTGCAACAAATATGGCGGCTATGCTCTGCTGAGCCCCCCAGAAATCACTAGCGAGGAAATGTAACAGAACACATTATTACGCCTGTGTGGAGAGATTTTTCGATCTTATTGTAGCCCTTAATGGAAAGGGCTGACATCATGTCCTCTTCATCCCCTCGTTAAAGATGAGAGCCTGGATTCAGTACTGAGCAGATTGTTTATGTCGTGCCAATGCAGAGTGGATTTTCTTTTTTTTTTCCAAGTTGAATTGCCTTGACCTACCAGTAGCCCTACTTGGGCATACAAACACACAGAGTGGTCTGTGAACAGTGATTAGCGGTGCTTGAAGTTTTGCAGCTGCACCAGTAATTAATCAACAGACTACATGGTATTGACGTGGTCCTGAGTCACATTATCCCTTTAGGTATCAGGTGCTAGCCTCCGCAATCAACCTCTAGCAGCTAATTCTCTGTAATCTGGCAACCTGGGCTTTTGGCCCTTATATGAGGGCTAATAAAGTAGCACTGGATTAGCCGGGGCATGGTTATTATTCTTAAGATGATAACAGTGGTTTGCCCCCCCTTACAAAAAAGTCACATGCTGAGTATGTGTGTGTTTATGTGTGTGTGTGTGTGTAACTGTGTGTGTGTGTGTGTGTGCGTGTGTGTGGGTGTGTTTGTGGAGGGCAATTCTGAGCTTAGACCCATACCAGATACATGTCTGTTCAAACACAACCCTTTGGTTTAAACTCAGAGTCACAAGAGCTGCTGGTTTCACCTAAAGAGATAGAGTTCAGTCACTTTTGGCAAAAAAGACGAGTGGGCAGGCTGATGGATAAGGATGTAAGGAGAGGGGGGAGAGAGAGACAGATAGAGGAATGGAGAGAGAGACAGAGAGAGAGAAACAGAGCAGGAGTGAGAGATCGAGAGAGATAGTTTGAAGGCCTCCGCGGAGCTGCCTTTCCTGCCCAGGGCTTCACTAAGGGGCTTTAACAAGCCGAACATTAGGGGCACAGTTAGGCTGTCTCTCTCGCACCGAGTCGGCAGGTCCTGGGAGGAGAGTCCTTTGATGTGGAGACAGGGTAAAAATAGCGCTGTGGTTTTCCCTCTTGTAGCGAAGATTGTACGCTACCGTAGGCCTCATGTACATCGCTGCCAGCAGCAGTGTCAATTAGTCAAGTGTTTACGGGCGTCTCTCCATGAGGTGTCGGCTGCTCTCAAAAGAGTAGAATATGTTTTTCTGTGGGGTTATTTGTAGCCCTGTTCCAATTTTTCTCCCATCTGTTGATGCAGCGCAGACGTGGTGCTTTTCAAACGTGGGACTGAGAGACCGAGAGGCGTAGGATGGTTTTAATAGGCACCCAAGGTAGTTTGCGTGTTTTTGGTTTAGGCAAACAAACTTGTGACAACCTGGACACCCATTCTCAGGGGGGCGTCTGCGAGAAATCATGTTAGAAAGAAAGTGAATAATGAAAAGCAAAAACTGGAGGAATGGTATTTCTTTTTTTCCCCCCCCGATGAAGATGCAACCACAATACCATACATGTTTTTATGTGCTAGGTAGGAATGTTTATGCTGCTCAGCTGAAACTGTCTAAAACAGGATACTTTTGGAAAACCAATGTATTTTGACATTAATATCTTCCTTTCTGTGGAGCTCATACAACCATGTAGAATGTTTGATTACAGAAGTCTAACCTTGATGGTTTGACTGAAATGACAAGCCAAAGACTGGTTTGGACATGACATAGGCTGGAATGACAAAAATATAAAAATCAGCAGGAAATTAGAAAAGTAGAATGTTTATTCACCAGAATGAAATATTTATGAGGAATCAGACATGGCTTTACAAGGGCTATTATTGGATTTTTAAGGTCAGTAGTTTACCATCTCTCTCACATCGCTTCACTTTAAGGTCTGCTTTGTGCAATGCCACCTTTGTATAGCAAATATCATGAAGAAATGGCTTCATGTAAGTAAACACGCTATATAAGACATGCTACAGGGAAGTAATCAGGCAGCCAAGTGTGTTGCTTTTTAATTCTATGAGGTGTGACAATTGCAATTACTGAGATGTACGGGATTCCATGTTTGTAGCCATATTTTTCATGCCATGGCTATATGGCTTTTTGATTTGCACACTCCAACATAACAATGAGTGAGAATGAAGAGGTGGAACTGATGACCCACGTTTAGTGGCAGCATACCCGTGTTTTCGTAGAAAACTTCAGTTGAAATTTCTCTTTGCTAACCATCAATAAACGTGTATGGTGTAGTGATTGACATTTTAATTTATTTTTTTATTTCTTTCAGTGTCTTTTTGTGCTGCCACTATATATATATATATATATATATATGTATATATATATATCTGTGCTGTAAATCCAACTCAAGTCAACTTTCAAGAGTTTGTTGGTATTAATAAGACACAAACAAGGATGGTTGAAATCCCAGTTAGCGTAGATTGACGGAATGACTTGACTTGATAATTGTTTTCCCATAACTAGACAAAACACAATAATAAGAGTTTTTTTTAAGTGCTAGTAATGAATGTGAGTGTAGAGTGTTTTAAGCAGAATAGGGTGAAAACAAAGACTTTCAACTAAATTCCAGGAGATGAGAGGGAAAAATCACATTCTGCTCCTGTGCCTCATGATGAAGTAAAGGTGTAATGTAACACTCATACGCTAATAGAATCATCTCCTCAGTAGTGTCGTGACAAAGGGTGTAAATGGTTCAATAGGGGCTCCAGTCATTTGTAGAGGATTCTTGTTATTAGATATAGGTTACCTCTCAGCACTTGGCTATCTGCTATAATTACATGAGGCCTTAGCTCTCTCTCTCTCTCCCTCTCTCTCTCTCTCTCTCAGAGACTGGTGGTGAGGTGATGTACGGCACAATCATCTGCTAGGAGCTGATGTGATTTAAATGAAACTAATTAGGGAAATGTCAAACATAATTAATAAAACAGGTTTAAGTTGCGAAAACACTGTCAGCTGAATGACTGAAGACGCTGCCACTCCTCTCTCCCTGCTGCTGCGGCTGCGGCTGCTCCGCCTCGCCTTTTCCAGGGCCGTTCAATTAGGTCACGCATCCCTCCCGCACCCCTGTTTTTGAGCTGAGCCCGTTCCCCCTTTTCCCTTCCCTACTGTCTCCCTCCCGCCACCCCTCTCTCTTTCTCTCTCTCTCTCCCTCTCTCGCTCTCTTTCCCTTTCTCTGTGTGTCTCTGTGAGTCCCAGGCAAAACAGGAGGGAGGGGAGGGAGCCACCAGTCAGAGGATGGGAAATAAATTTGCCTGTCCGTCCACCGCCTGGAAGAAATTAATTGCAGCCTCCTCATCCTGTCTGGGTACAACAGGGGCATTAACATAAGCAATTTGCGTCCGGCTTCTTCTGCCGGCTGCTTAATAGAGCATCGGACCTGGCCGATAAGGCTTGGGGTCCCTGACACATTAGCATTTTCATAATATCAAAATATTATAGTGGCACGATTCGCCAGAGCCCATTCATTATTGATAAGAACAAAAGGTTTTATAAATTACAAAGGGGGAGCATGACCTATAATTACGGCAAGCAAATTAGAGTGTGCAGTAAAGTCAGTTACATTTGGAGGAAAAATAATGATGCAGGAGACCTTTCTCTCTCCCCCGGGATTGGAAAAATAATAGATTCCCTCACATTGGCAGATGGGGTTGAAGTGCGAGCTCACACAATCATGAAGGACAGTGACTGTACATGTTTGAGAGCAAGTGGCTCCAGCCCCGGAAACAATAACAAAACACAACATCCAATTTGGAGCGATCAGTGACTCTGCAAACACTTCCAGATAACAGACGACTCTCAACCAGCCACACATGCTGGATTGGAGCTGCACTGCTTTTCATTCAGTTATTGCAATGCTCTACATAATAAGTCAGACAGTAAATAAATAAGTAAATCTGACTTGGATATCATTCAGTCATCACCTTAGTCTGACTAATCTCTTAATTTTGTGCTAAATTATCTGATCCTCAAAGTGAGATATATTACAGGGAGCTATCACCCAGAATGTGGGTTCACACATTATAATGACCTTCTATCATTAGTTATATCCGACCCATTACATGTGCATATGCATGCCTGCACATACACACACACACACACACACACACACATACACACACACATTCACAAGACACTGCACTGTATGAGAGTGTGTCACACACATTCTCAGGTGAGCGTTCACACCAGGTGCCACAGACTTGTGCTTGCCGAGGCACAGAGGGGGATGTAAATTGAGATAATTAGGTTAAGACTCCTGAGACCTCTTCCGTCATCAGCTGCTGATTGTTACTGCTCAACGCACGTCCCAGAAGCCTCTGGGGGTGCCTCCCGAGCTAGCTTCTGTTGCTGTGTGTTCACACAAACTGTTGCATGATGGGACTAACCTTTAGACTGTGACCTAATCTGTTTGAAGGGCTTTGTCTCTGGGAGAATAAAGGTGAGAAGGGGGGGGGGGCGAAGAAGGATGAAAGAGAAAAAAGCACACAAACGGCCCCTGTGGGTCTCACAGTGATTCATCATAAATGAAAGTTTCTTAAACTTGAATTAAATATGACTTTGTGACATAGCCAAGTTAAGTCTGGTGTTGGCTCCCGGTTGAGAGAAATGATTTCCTCTATGTCTTCTGACCCGGGTTTATGACTGATGAGAGTTCAATGTTACCTTCGGATCCCCCGGACTTCTTGAAGTCGGACAGAGGAGATCAGGCTCTGCTTCAAGGATAGAGATGGCAAAGGTTACTATACATCCATCAAGCTTTAACAACTACAGGGTAGAAAGAAGAGAAGAGGCGAGGAAAATAATTAAATAAATAAGAACGGAAAAAAAACCCAACAGTGACCAGTTTCTATTTCGTGGGGGGAACTGTTGGACTATTGTCCGGTTGGTGACCATGGTACTGTGACACATGAAATATAGGCATGTCTAATGTGTACCTCGGTGGTACAGACATTTGTTATATTTGTGTGTGAATGTGTATAAGTGTTTCCGTTGCTCTCCACTTTGAGGTTTCAGGGAAACTGAAAAATGCTAACCATTTTTAATAAATGGACCAATGGTAAAATATGCAACTGAAAAACCTTGGGTATTTCCATTATTGCACTCTCACAAGGGCAGCAGAATAAAGACACTATTATGTATGTTTTGTTTTTGTTCCCCCATCTCCCTCATAATAAATTCGCAGAGGATGAAAACCAACAAGAGTGAAATGAAAATTCATCTGCCTGGGGTGTGCACACTCACACAGGACTGGTAGCAGAGCAACATTGGCTCCATGCTAAACGTGCAAACTGCACAGACAGCGAGCGAGAGTGGCGCTAATTAGAAACATGAATTTCCAGTAGGTTGGAGAGAGAGAGAGACTGTGCTGCCCAGCCTCCCCAGAGTTTTCTTGTTGATTACAGAAGATGTGGATGTAATTTCTTTTTTTAATGATTCTGTCCAAAAGCAAATGTCTTCTGGTGCATCCACAGGCGCCTCGCTGCAGACGTCTTCAGGGACGGCGAAGAGGCATATAGCTACTTCCAACACAAGAGTCCTATATTTCATCCCAAATGTTGCATGCCAAGAGTATAGGCACAGTTTAATGGACTGAACACTATTTGATAGACACCAGATCACTTGTGTCTGGCATAGGCTCCTTAGTGAGTCTGAATATCATGTGTTCCTGCTGCATAATCAGGGCAGGTAGTTTTTCTTCTACATCTAGAATCATGAAGTCTGTGGGAGTGCTTACAAAGAGAATAAAGGATGATGAGATGTACTCTTCCACAGAAAGCTGCTACGTCTGGCCGTGATCCATCATCCAACCCTGACCTGGAGTAGGCCATTACACATTCTGCTGCTACTCTGACTAACTGACTGTGCACTGGATAAAACTATGTTACCGAAATGTCCTTGCTATGTTTCACCAAAAAAAAAATAAAATAAAGTAAAAATTACTCCAAGAGAAAAATAGAATATTACAGCATAATAATCCATTACATTCACTTATGAATTTAAACAATTTTCTTTTCATATTCATTCATGTTCATGGAACACAAAAGGATTCAATCTTTATTCAAAATATAATTGATGTGGGTCCACACAGCATAATTTCACCCAGTTCTGGGGCAGTAGAAAAAGTACCAGGAGTCCTGCTAGGGACACCATATCACATTGAGCGCAGTTTTGCCTCTTTGATTCGCCACTCTGGAAGTCATTGGCACCCAGCGTGAGGACTTGATCCCTCAGTGCCCCACCCTCTTTATCATTCATTAACCTCTAACTGTGGTGTCTTCCTTCTCTCCGCTACTTTCATTCCCCCTGCAGTTGATGCCATAAACCATGTCCCCATGTGGAAACGTTGCTCAGATGTGCTAATATATTGTAAGTCTACTGCCCAGCTAAAGGTGACATCATTTTTTTCCCTCCCTGACTTTCCATCTAATTGCCCTGCGCCGATAAGAATTAATTAGCCTGCTTATTTTTCTTGGGTTTTGGAGAGGTTCCCCATCTGGAGGGAAGACAGTCTTCTGTGGGCCTGATTAATGGCTTGGAGAGACAGTTGCCAGGGTGCAGCCAGTCCGCTGACGGCTTGTGCTCGGCTTCGGGTCAGAACCCGCAGCATGCGGTGCGGTGCAAGCCCATTATACCGGCTCTGATCTTTTTCCCGAAACAAAAAAGTTTGTCGGCACCCGAAATAAAAAAAAAAAGAAAAAAAGTAAAAAAAAAAAAAAAAAAGGACTTTCGACTCAACTCTACACCCCGACATGGATGCGACACGGCTGTCGTGGCAACACCAGAAGGAGAGTGAGTCGCAACATCAACAACAAAAGAGGCAGACAATTACACACCTGGTAATTCATTCAAAGGCTATCAATCACCTGACTCGGAAGGGGAGAGAACATTCCACCTCAACCTGACATTGAAGTAAACAGACTAATAAGCAAACAAAATCGCGGCGTTGCTGCTTGACGTGCTGCATCCGAAAGTAGGACAGCCAGCGTCGCGTGAAACAGGCGGGAGATTAAAAAATGCGCCACACATGTCAGCTTGCCTTTCGCCTTATCGGTTTGCGTTTTTACTGCCACCTTTAGATCATGAAGTTAGACCCTCGAAGTAGACGTCGCCCCTGAGGAGACTGACCTCGCCGACTCCGCTGATATATTGGGCCAGGTGACCAGAGCCACCGGGGTGTGACGCAGTGTGAGGTTATCTTTATTCCCCCCACCCTGTGCCGACGCTGTAAATCTAGTCTTCTTATACGGCCAGGTGTCGCAAGGCAAATGACCAATTGGGCCGCGCATAAGCAAAGACTCACGGATCTCTTGCCAGGGCAGGCGCGAGGTAATTTAATGTCCCTCCAGACCAAGGAGTCCTTTGCTTGCCCCTTGTGTCCGTGGGACCGACTTCCCTTATCCATGGTGGTGATTCTCAGTTGCCACTGTGATGTAGGGGAGGGGAATAGAAGAGAGAGAAGAGGAGGAGATGAGGAAGAGGAGGAGGAGGAGGAGGAGGGGAAGAGGGAGAGGCCGGTGGATCTCTTAGGCCACTGGAGCCCTGACTCATTTGTCACTGACGTGTCAAAAGGAAGATGACATTTACAGCCCTGTGAAGTGACTGCCTCCAGCTCGCCAGGCACCCCTGAAGTAATAAATGTTTACCTTAAAGAAAGAGGGCTGAAGGCCTTCTCCCTCTCTTTTGCTCTCTTGCTCTCTCTCTCTCTCTCTCCTTTTTCATCCCTCCCCCACTCCGCCTCTCTCAGACAGCTGAGAGAGAGACAGAGAGAGAGAGAGAGAGAGGGTGCAAGACACACCAGGTCCTTATTTCCTGTGCCTCTCACTCACACTGTCAAAGCAAAGCAGATTAATGACACAATTTGGCCAACAAATCATATTAGTGGAAACACACACAAAAGGCAAAAAAGAAGAGCTTTATTTCGCCTTCTCTCCCTCTCTCCCTCACACACACACACACACACACACACACACACACACACATACACACACACACACCACTCCAACCTTCTCCCTGCGGGTTCATTTTTCTTAGGCTGATATCTGTTCAAATAAAATGTATTCCTACCTGACATTTATAAAGCAGTACAGTGAAGGGGAGAGGTATAATGACCGTGGGCAGTGAGGAGATAGCTGCCTGCCTCTGAACAAATGTACTTAAAAGGGACTGGGACGCTGGCTCTGTCTCTCCGGCCCTCTGCTCGGCGAAGAGACGTGGAAGGCTGCGCTCTGTCACTACCTTGCTATGCCTCATCTCTCCAGCGCAAGAACAGACAAATGAACAAAGACCACATTATCAATCTGGAGAAATGATGGGGTATTGTCAAATCAGCAGCCCTCGTTTTTTTGAACGGCGTGTATGTGTGTGTTTGTGTTTGTGTGTGTATGTGTGTGTGTGTGGGGGGGGGGCTGTACATGGACACTCCGTTTTCAATCTTATCAAATAAACAGAGACCATGTCTGAGAACACTTAGATGTTGCGAGAGGAGCAAGTATTGTGTGCTATGCCACAGACATGAGTGCTCCTATCATCAGGGACATGATGACCGCATTGTCACTCCACTATCGGTTTGGATCTGTGAGTGTGCGGGGCTTTGAATGCACGGCCATTTATTTCTGCCTCTCAGCGGCTGAAACTAAACAAACACAAACTGATACACCACTGCACAACACCGATACACTCAGCAAATGGACGAGAGACAATCCTAACCAATGTTTTTTTCTTCCCTTCTGTTTTCCCTTCCCTTTATTACATTCACTCAGATGCAGTCATTCTGTTCATGTTGGAGCAGTGAAGTCCTTGAAGAATCCCTCCTGACAAATCCATGAATGCTTGAATAACCTTAATATTTAAACAGATAAAAAGGAAATGTCCGCGGAGATGCTTCTCGAAAAGACTTTGAATATGAGAATGGGGGGTCCTTGGGGGCCACTCTTCACCGATAGCGCTATGAAATCCGATTAGATTTGAATAGAGCTGTACAGTTTGCCGGCCGGCCGGCACCAGAGCA
>PYXC01002822.1:1420000-1452500 GCA_015244755.2 Tenualosa ilisha
ATGAAGTCACTGAACTGGAGCTAACCCTTAAAACCTCCCTCGCTCTCTCTGAAGGACGTCCTCTGTTTCCTTTGGTATGAGAGCTTTCAATCTTCTCTATCAGTCAGCGCTTGCTAAGGAACAGAAGGTTCACCCCTCTGAAGACAGCGATTTGGAATTGGCATGAATAATCTACCTTTGCACTCACTCTTCCACAAATGTGGCCCTCAGAGGAACTTGAGTAATCCTATGGCATAGGCTTTCTGAGCTGTTTTCTTACTCCCCTCAATGCTGCATAGCAACGCTATCACATAACACCCACACTAAAACAAAACGGAGCAAAAATTATTCCTTTTAGCAGACGTGATTTGACTTTTGAGATCAGGTAGAGTTTGCACTGTGCAGGTGAAACAAACAACAAAAAATGCATTATGTGATTTATTATAATTATTTGGGGTCACTGCACATACAAGCTTTTCACTGCAGATACAAGTTTTTTTTTTTTTAAGTGCAGTGGTGTAGTTCAGTGTGGTTTAGACTGAAAAAAAACACACACACACACACAACACACAGAGGTCAACCCAATGACACAAGAGCTTTTTTCACTGGTAACAAAAAAGAAAGCAAGAAAGGCTCACTTGGTCGAGTGGAGCAAAGGCTATGAAGCCAAGCCCAGAATTTGCCTTACATTAGGCTTCTCATGTCCAGTAATGTCCTGACCAAGACCTGAGCTGCATCCAATGGTGCTTGTAGGGACCCATGCAGCATATTAGTGGAATGAGCCTCCATATGCTTCCTTTTGTTTCTCTGGCCACTGGCATATTGTCTGTGTGAGGATTTGGCAGCCATTAATGAATGGCTCTTTCTTCCTCTTTTTCCCCCAGTCCTTTATTGCTGGCACATTTTAGTTTTGATTGCAGTTGAAACATGGCACACAGTAACGTGCACAAACACACACACACACAAACTGAAGTGATACAAATAAGACGCGCACACACACACACACACACACACACACACACACACACACATACACATGACAACAGCTGTCTAGTATTCTGTGTTGGGCAGGATCTAACACCACGGCGCTGAATGTGGGTCAGGATGCTTGGAAGGCATGAATATCAAATGGAGTTCTCAAACTGGTGAATTAATATGTCTTTCGCTGGTGACATTTTCCGGCGGCATATGGCAGGGAACTCATGGGAGTGCAGGGGCTTTTTGATGAATATTTTTTGAGTCCAGAACCAAAGGACGGCAGTGGGCATATGTCGCCTTCTGTTTTCGCCGTGTGAAATGATAATGCGCCGGGCCGCACTTCATCTGGGTAGTGTAGCAGCTGAACCAGCATGGCTGCCCGTCATTAACCCCTACTAGGCACCAGAGCAGGGAGGGAGAGAAGGAGGTAGGCACGGACGACGCAGTGGATGCTGAACAATGACACCACACACACACAAGTATTTCTTCTGTCATATTGTTGACCATGGGCCACAAAAAGAATGCTTCTTTTCCATAAGAGGCAGAGAATGACCTCTAATTGAGGGGGTGGGGGTGGCAGGGCTAGACTACAAATCCCATGATTCTTGGCAAAGATGTCTTCAAGTTCAGCATTTTGCATTCTTTTTTCACCCGGGTATTATTTCATGTTCACCGAAGACAATCAAACAAATACCTAAGAATGTTGAAAATGACTGCTTTATTTTTTGCGACTTCTGCAATGTAAATTGCTAAATGCTATCATGGTTTGATTCTTTTCCACCCCCAACCTTTTTTTTTTCAATTGAAAGCTCAGAGGGAGGAAACACTGGTATTCAGCACTTTCTCAAAACAAATTTGTATTGAAAAGGGTGAAGTGAGAAATTAATTATCCATCAGAAACCAATGTACTGGAAAATGCAATTTATAGAACAATTATGAAAATGATGTGCTTAAAGAAAAAAAAAACAGCAGTAATTGAATAAATATTTTTAACACTTGTTTGTATTTCACTGAAATGTCCCAAATGAAGTAATTAAATAAACGACACAGAATTTTGAACAAAGTATTTTTAACATCTGTTTGTATTTTGAACAATGAATTTTGGTGGTAGAATAGGATACAACTAACCTGTCCTACAGATCACCAGAATACTGAAAGGAGGCGTGATCTTCTGTAAGGCACGTTCTGGGGTTGATTTATGACCTTTTTTTACAAGCATTTAGAAGACAAAACCTTGACACAGGACACGTTGTGCGATAAAGTGTCTGAGGTTGTGTGTTCACATATACGTGTGTGTAAGTGTGTGAAATGTCTGAGGTTGTGTGTTTACATATACGTGTGTGTAAGTGTGTGTGTCTGTGTCCCCTCAGCACTCGGAGAACCAACGCAAGCTCCAGGGGGATCACACACCTATTTTCTCTGCAGCTCCAGCTCTGGCTTCAGCTTGCTCGGCACCTCTCCCAGGCTCACAGTGGCTCTTTATGCCGGGAAGCCGACCGGCTCGCCCTTCTCTGTCCCCCCCAGCCCTCTCCTCCTGTCCACAGGGAACACTTCCCTTTCTGCCCACTCATTGGCATGCTAAAGAGCCCTGATATTTCTGTCTGACATATTAAAGAAGGAATTAAGCACGGCCATTGAGGGCTTATGTCCTGAGCATTTTAACTTTTTTTCTTTCCCCCCACCACCACCACCGCCACCACCTTCTCCTTCTCCTTCTCCTTGCTCTGTGGATCGTTTCTGAAATCCAGCCAAGCGGGATGAATAGATGGGGAGGGACCAGCGCAGTGAGAGAGGGTTATTGACAGCGTTGCGGCCAGCGTTTTTGAGGGACAAGCGGAAACAATGTGCTGACTGTTAGCCAAGGCCTAGCTTTACTGTAAAGCATTGGGAGGAGGAGGAGGAGCAGGATGGAGGGATGGAGGGAGAGGTGGGAGAAGGGTGGTGAAGGGGGGGATTGGAAGTGTGTGCTTGAGAGAGAACGAGTGTCCTACCCGCTGCTTACCTCGCCAGCTTTTTTCCCCTCCCTTCTTTCTCTTCTTGCCTCCCTTCTTTATTTCTTTTTCTCTCACCCTCACTCTCTCTCTCTCCCAAGAAAGCTGTTACAATGAAACCAACTCCAAAGCAGCAATTTGTAAGTCAAGAGCCTGGCAAAGTGGAGAGCCATGGTAAAGAAGGGAGAGAAAAAGACAGAGAGAGCTAGAAGGATAGAAAGAGAGAGAGAAGTGGGAGAGAGGGAAGCTTAGAGGTGGGGAAAAAGAGACCCAAAGCTGCCACTGCTTGTTCGTGGGGCCTTTTTTTTTTTGGTGGCATTGGGGGAGAGCCTGGCCCAGTTTTACATGCCACTCGGCCACCTCGCTCTTTGTCTCTGTGCAGCGTGTCACCGCGCTACAACCCCCATATGACAACTAGGGCCTCGTCCCTGTTTTGACCTTGTTGTCGTGGGTTTCTGTCTAATTTTACAGGAATTGTTCAACCGTATACTTCCATGTTTGCCAATTATAAGGGCAATGAAATCTCTCCCTAGGTGTCCAGGGCTAATGCATAAGAAAGTTCAAAACATTGTTTGAGCCAAATTATTCGGCTAAAAATATGAGGTATCACTAGCGAAAGGCAGGGCATTTATTGCCCATTTCACTCCCCCCTCTAACCACTCCAACCCAAACAAGAAATAAATATTCAGCCTTGCAAAGCACACATGCTGCAGTTATATGGCGGCTCAGCGCTAGACCAGACTCTTTTAAATATCTTTCAGCGCTAGACCAGACTCTTTTAAATATCATTCCTACATGCTCCCACTCTCTGCACAGTGCCTCCATCAGACCCAGGCAATGCCGCGGCTGCCATCACATTCCCTGTTGGCAGAGGCCCATGCGTGATGATAAATCCAGAGGCCTGGCTGGCAGCATAACGGCACTGGAGAGTGTGTTGTATAGCGGGGAGCAAAGGCTGCCTCGTCTACCTCCTCCCTCTTCTGTGGCTGCTGCTGCTGCTGCAGGGCGTTTATGGCCCCTTCGCCCCCCCCCAAAGTTACGGAGCGATTACGAGAGCTCAGGGGCCGCCACTGGAAACAAACCCAGTGACACGTTGACAAAAATCCCTGCCCCGTGTTTATATGGTGTTTTGCGAAGGAAATCAGAAAAGGTAATCATGTATAGACGGCAGGGTTAAGAAGTAATGTAACAGTCTATTAACTTTCATATAGATATGTGGAATAAGCATATGCAGGATCCCCATTAGCATAAATCTTGGTTACACGCGAGCAGCGCAGCACAGCACAGCACAGCACAGCACAATGCTCTCTCTCTTTCTCCCTCCCTCTCTCTTGCTCCCTCTCTCTTTCTCTCCCTTGGTGGAGAGGTGTAATGACAAACACTCTGGAATGAACTGCACCAGCCGGCTGACTCCTCGCTTGAGCTCTCAATTAGCACGCTCACCATTTAGCTCCTGTCTCTGCCTCCGCCATCGCCTCTGCCATGGATCAGAGCACCTCGCTCTCCCAGCGGGGCCTTCAGTTTGCTCTCAATCATCTTCTAGCGGCCCAAACGCCAAACACTGCATTACAGCAATGATAACGTTATTATTAGTGCTCTTTTAGCCCACGGTAGTTGCTTTTGGTGGTGCTGCTAGCTGTGAAAACTAGCTGTGCTAGTGGTACCTTTAATAGCAGCACCTATGGTCAAACTCAGGTAGGCTTTTGAAAGCACTCCTGTACCTCCCCACATCTTCCCCATCCAAAGATAAGCAGGTTTTAAATATGTTGAGTTGAGTTACATTTCTGACTTTGTGTGTGGGGGTAAAAGTTTGTGGGGAAGTGCTGGGAGAACAAATGGCATTTGTTGGAAGGAGAAAAAAAACACAATTGTGAAAAGAGTAATTGAGAGAGAGGTTTGTAGTGAGAAAAGAAAAGCGCGTGTGCAGGAAAAGGAACACTTTCCATTTTGTTTGATTCACCATCAAAGGAGCCTGAAAGGATTCTGAAACAAGAGAGATATTCCTGACTGGAGTTTCTGTGGTCCCAGTCCACAGAACTATGTTCTAAGTGTTTGATGTTGCACTGAGAGAGGCTTTCAAAAGAACAGATGTGCTTAGAACTCTCCCGAAAAAAGGAAACGGGAATAAAGGAAAGTAGATCGACAGAGAGAGCGAGGGAGGGAGGGAGGGAGAGAGAGATAGAAAGAGAGAGAGAAAGAGGGAAAGAAAGTGAGAATGAGAGAGCGATAGAGTTGAATGAAGATTAATCTAGTCTTTCCTCTTTTTTCTTTTCTTTTTTTTTTTTTTGGAATAATTATTTTCAGCTGGCAAATATTAAAATCATAGAAGGCCAGGCATTATTACTGCCAGAAAGATTAGGAATATTATCATGGAATATAATCAATTACTGTGTGCTTACTATATGAAAATAAATGAAAGCTGGGAAGATGCTGCACTGATGTACCAAGTCACAGGGAGAAGGCAGCCTCCTGGTGTTGATAGCATGTTTGAGTTTGGAGCGTGACTTCTCCACCCTCCAAAACACTGGGGTTAGAGATTAGGAGAAGGATCACTTAATAATGCTACTGTTTCCATGTATTGTTGTACCGTGTCATTCTTATTTCCTGCCAAATGTCATACACAGGATCTTGAAGAGAGCAAACACAACAATTCATGTCAACGCACATCTTGACCTCCCTCACACACTTTAAGGGCTTCAGACCAGCAGAGAATCCTCGACAGACAGGAGGTCATATTCAGGCCCTCAAGAAATCTAACTCTAAACCCTTGTTTTCACAGGGAAGCTTGTCATTTTTTTTCGTGTGTGTGCACACACACTGCTCTTGTAGTCACTTCTGTGAAATTGCTGACTGCCATGTATGTAGGTATGTGTGTGTGAGTGTGTGGTGTGTGCACATGTGTACATGTGTCACATGTCACCCCCTTAGAAAAACACTGATGCAGATCACATCGGCATAGAAATAACAGTGTTGTAAAAAGTCATAAATCACATGATGGAAAAAGCCCCAAAACTCAATTGAGTTGCAAAACCACTGTGGCGTCATTGGGGGCTAATTGGATTGGTGTTTAGCAAGACCCCGGGAGGAAGCTGGGACTGCGCTCATGCATAAAATTGTCTTTGTTTCTCTCTGTCGCCCCGACCCACTCGCTCCCTTTGCTTGCCTCTCCACTGCCTCCTGCACAGTCTCTTCCACTTGCAGGGAGGCTGTGAGGGGAGACGCATTAGTGCACCTTTGTGCTAACATGGTGGGAGAAAGAGGAAGGGAAAGAGAGAGGGAGAGAGAAGGAGAGAGAGAGACAGAGAAAGAGAGAGAGCGAGTGAGAAAGAGTGGAAGAAAAAAAGGAATGATCTGGTATTAAATTTCAATAACACATTTTCCTGGGTCCTCCGGAGTACAAGCAATCAAGGGTTAAATTGGATCTGTAACGTATGCTTGGTGACCCACAAATCGCTTAGCCATCAAACAGACTCATTACGAGCCAGCAAGCAGATGAGTGTTTGTGAGCCTTGCCTGGGCGCATGACAGGCGGGGATTGTGTGTATTACCACTAACACTGGCGAGGAGGTATTTAAATTTTGATTTTTTCGTAATGGGTTTTGACATGTTTCATTTCCTCCGGGGGAAGCGGCAGAGACCCCCGAAAGTAAATGTTGCTAAAAAGTCATCAAGGCAGAATATTAAAATGCCATCAAATAAGAATTTCACTAATGCGATCAGGCTGAGGCTGCAGGTAGGCCGAGGAAGGGGTCAGGAAGGGCTAGTATGGGGAGAAACACTATTTGTTCCCCTCGGCTGCCCCCTCCCCACACCCCCTTCACCCTCTAAATAAATTATTAAAGGACTTATATCTCTCCCCCTTGGCCTGCCTCTTGGGTCCCGCAAAAGTTCAGCCACACCATTTGAAATGAAAAACAGGCAAGAAAGGCAAGGGTGAGCTGATCACGCTCACTACGGCAAGGGTTGCTCTAACTGCCCTCTTCCCCCCTCATGAAGTGATAGAATTGCATTTTAAAGAGGACCACTTCCAGGGGGAAAAAAAAGAATGAAAGTGGTCAAAAATAAATAAATAAAACTCACATGCCCATGCACAAGATTGCCTGAGATTGCCAAGACTGAAATATTGCTTAGCATTCTCAGATGCTATTTTATTTGTAACAAATGGGAATTTTAGTCCCCCTTTAATAGATACACTTCACCAGGATGTGTGTGGAGATTAAGACGTAATGAATCACATTTAATACAATTCAGCAGTTAGTCGGAGGATAGCTGGAATGAATATCATGGCATAAGGCATCTTATAAATGGTAATTTTAGTCCATAATTACACATTTTCTTGTTCTCCAGCTCCATTGGACACTGGTAACGGAGTGTTTTGACAGGCCGATCATTGGAACAGGTTTCTGCCTCACTGCTTAAATTAAAACATTTGTCTGTGCTAAATCCTGGGGTTGGTTTTAGGGTGGGAGTGTGGGGGGTGATTTTTCTCTTCTTTAAAAGAAGAAGAAAAAAAAAGAAGCTATACGTATTCAACATTCCTCACATTTTCAGCACAATACTCTCTCTCTCTGTCTTTCTCTCTCTTTCTCCCCTTTTCTCTCTCTTTTTCTCAGAGCCTCACACAGAAGCCCCCTCATCATGGCTTGGCCATTGTTTTCAGTATTCCACGGGTATTCCTTTTGAGGCCATTACCGAGCTGACAACCCACCAGCTGTCACTAATAGCCCACTAATGGGTTGCAGTGGTGTGATGGTTTCCCTGCAAGGGGCGGTCCAAGTCTGTACTGGAGGTCCTTCTGGCTTGCCAAATCAAAGGGGACATACTTAAAAAGCATGTCATGCTCTTCTGTTCAATCGTTTTAAATGGCAAATAAACGCTGCTGCTATATTTACCATTCTGCAGCCATCCGTACACAAACACCTAAGCAAGGCACGTCGCATTGTGAAGCACTTGCTATTAAAAGAGAAATTTTAGACTTGGGTACATGATGTGCCATCACCTCAGAATGACAAAAAATATTGCATTTTAAAGATTTAAAATCAACCTCATATATTTTTGGTGCGTATATTTTATTCAAAATCTTGATCTTCATGCATGGCTGTCGACAGCGTCTGGTATTTGTGGTCTTTGTCACAGAGATTTTTTGCAGGAGACAAGCAGGGCCACGTGTCTGCCCTCCCCGACAGCCAGCCTGCTAATAGATGTGAGAAGGTCATCTGGCATTAGCGGCAGAAGTACGTTAGCATTTGCGCGGAGCGTCTCTTGCCAGACTGTGTGCATGTTTGAAGGCGCTTGGACAAGCGAGCCTTTTCACGGTGATGAATGGCTTTTTTCAAGCGTTCTGCTCCCTAGTTATGAGAAGGGTGACCTGGTCATTGGACGACTTTATGAAGCCATAAAAAATGTATGTCAGTCTCCAGCCTCTAATGCCATCCCCAAACAGAGAAGGGGGTGTGGGGGTGGGGATAGCCGGAATGGTAAAAAGGCCATTTACTAGCACTCTAAATAGCTCTCTCGCTGCCCTTCTCCACTTATCTGACAATGTCCTTGTCGTCGAGACAATTTTTTATTCTGTTTTTTTTTCCCCCTACCCTCTTTTTCTTTTTTTTTTTTTTTAACTTCTTTTATGGGACACATTTGAATCTGTGGCAGACGGGGGTCTTTATTTCTCTCAAGCTACTGTCTTTCACATTAAATCCACCGAGGGACCTGCATTTAGAATAGCGGCTGTCTCCATTCAGACGAGGGCCCGTGTAAAGCAAGTCTGGAATATTCACAGTAATGTCACACTGCTGAACAGTGACAAATAACTGATGGAATCACTTTGGATCTTCGTATCGTGGCAGGTCTCCTTTTAGCACTGAAACCGTGCTAAAAGAGTGCTACATACATTTGATGACATAAAAATAAAACATCTGAAGGCTGACTACACGAGTCACTCAATGTTTATAGCCCTGTTCCTCCACTTGCTTTATGCCCTACCAAGGAATTGGCAAGGGTAACTGATAAAGGTCTACAAGAGTTACAGTAAACATATACATATCACCCATAAATAACATTGTAGTAATCATATTTAAACAGGTTTATGAACTTTGACATCCCACATTGTGATAGATATAAAATACAGTCAAAGCTTAGATAACCTATGAAATACAAATTTACTAGTACTTAGTTACAAAGGCAAAGGTTCACAGCTCCACCACTACTCAGGGGGCAGCCGAAGGTCAACCAGTTATGGCCCGATCTGGGCCACATGCCATCAACAGTCTACATCTCTCTAGGTTGGCATCTCATTCCATGTAATATGGCGGCATCACATTAATCACAAATGTCTCTTTTTTAATAATTATGCAAATGTATATTAGCTGATTGGTGTTACCTTTTAATGTGGCATCAATAAAACATGAGATTCTTCGCCGTGCGCCTGCCAGTGTTTTGAAGAACAAACATGGGAGCAAGGAGAAGGAATGCTGTAGTAACTGATAATGAGAGTCCCTTTTGGAATTCCACATCTATACTTCACCAACTGTACCTGATTGTATCTCTTGCATTTCCCCACTGTGCTGGACTTAGAGGATAATTTTAAATATGCGTTTTAAGGGTGACCTCACGCTGAACCCCCCAAACGATGTTCACTTTAATCCGACTCCGGACTCCTGGCCACAGCATGTGACTTTAAATTGAAAAGTGCAATCACTTATTTATGAGAGTAATTAGGTCATGATGTCTGACAAGTGCAGTGCAGGCCTTTTGGAGACCTCTTAGTGCAGGAAGTAGATTGCAGTTATGTTTTATTCAGTCACAGCGGGCCCACATTATTGTGTTGAGCTTATTATACCTCCTTAACCCACCTCTTGACCTGCTCAGAAACCCTTTACTGCAGGGATGGCCTGCAGTATGGAGCTATTGCGTTTGTTAGCTTAGCTAATGTTTCATTTCATGCTATTTTATAAAAGGGCAGTTTGATGAATTTGGATCTCTTACTGTTGAGTTCTTTAGTTTGAGAGCCCAAGACACCTTTTGTACAATGTTTTATTTTTTTTTTACAGGTAAATATAACACCTTGAGAGCTTGGGAGGAAAAAAAAAAGGCAACCTCAATCTCATTAATTATGTTGGCAGCAAGGTCACTGTTGACAGTGCCGTCGTCAGTGAAATATAACAAATACACAGGAACTTGCGATAGTACAAACAAAGCATTTCATGAAGAACAATATATTTTGTACGCTAATCCACTTAATGATAACGATAACAAAATGTTTGCCCTCCATTTATATTCATATTAGGACTGAAAATAGTGACTTCAGCGCCAATCCAAATTCGCCCCCGATTCAACCAGGTCTCCTGTCTGTTCTTAACTGGGCTTCTGTTGTGTATGGACAAATAGCCTATTGTGTGAGTAAGAAGTAGGGAAAGGGAGAGAGTTCATTTTCAGTATCTGGTCATCTAAAACCACGGCTGAATAATCTTCCTTTCTATGGACTCACCTGTTGAGACCAACTCTCTTTGCTATTTAAGAGTTATTCTCTATCTTTTATATCATGGATTTCCCCCTAGGATAGCAAATGGGGAAAAAAAAGATTATTCCAGTATCAGAAGAGTTCAGAAACAAGAGAGATGTGAGCGCTAAATTGCCCGCCTCTGTGTCCTCGCGTGTAATCAATCATGGACTTCCCCTCGGTCGCCGGGACTTAAAAACAGCTGTAATCTGTGGTCATTGTCGCCAGAGTAGATTGTTTGCCAAACGATTACCATAACTGTCAGGCCAAATCACGGAAATAATCTCATCGGCTCGGACAGATGCGGTTCCCCCTGCATTATTGATACGGTCATCTGAGGGAGGGAGAGAGAATTATAAAACATAGTTCTATTTACAAAGGGAGATTGGCTGGGTCCTTGAGAGTGAGTGAGCAGGACAGCTACCTCTAGGAAGTGAGATATATAGGCAGTTGGGAAAAAGAGAAGGGGGGAAAAGAAAAACAAATTTCCTGGCGTCTCTTTTTTTTCCGGGTCACCTCACCCCAAGGGTCTGCTTCCCCCATGAAAATGAATCAACCATATACACAGACCAAATTCACACACACACACACACACACAACCACAAGTACCACTGGCACAAAGGCCCTGACACTTCATATTGGATTTTTACCTCTATCTTATTGCAATAAGTTCTAGCTGAATCTAGGAGATTAGTATGCTAATTAATTGCCAACTTTCCTATGTGAAAATATATAAAATACCTACATAGACACTGCCCCTTTCAATTGGACAACTCTGAAATAGACATCAACAGGTAGCAATTTTAAGCTTATACGTCCACAAATGTCCACATCAACATGTGAAGTGAATACTTAGAAATATAAAATGAACCAAAACAACACATTGCATGAATAAAGTAGGTAAGCACCCTCACGTCAGCAAGTAAAAAAAAATATGCAAGTATTCAAAAACAAGGTTTAAGGAACCAGGAATTGTTATTATCATTCATTACTACTCAAATGAATGCACATTAAAACCTGGGTATTGTGAACTAGGTATTCATGTGGCTCTAAACAACAACAACAACAACAACAACAAAAATGCCCGTTGACCTGTTGCCAAACTTTGCTTTGTGGAAACATGTGTCCTTTGTTGGCACAGGGCGGAATTTGGCAAGATCCTGTGCAGCAGCTTACAAGAACCGGCATATGGAAGGACAAATAGTTCCCCACCCAATGCATCAGGCCTGTGCCATCTTCTTCCTGTGCAACAAAAAAAGGGGAGGCATGATGGATGTAGAGAGATGAATGCTGGGTAGGCGCCAGACAAGACAACTGGCCAACAGGAGCAGCCGAGGGGTCAGAGAGCCAGAGCACCCCTGGCTGTGGACGGCCTGCTAGGATTTAGCTTTCGGACATGCCTTGGCTATTCCATGAAAGGCAACCTAGTGCCTTGTCTTGGAATTACGGGCGAGGTGTTGGGTTGTTATTAGTGGCACCTTATGTTAGCTCTTAATTGTTGTGGCTTTGATTGTGTTGTATAGCCTTAGGCCTGCTCTCCACCCATGGCTCTGTTCGTGTGTGTGTGGCAGGCCCTAATTGCCAAGAAATGAAAGCCCCTGTAATGGTGCACTCCCTCTTTTGTCGAGTAGGGAGGCATATTAATTCAATTATGGAGCAGGGTAAATAACATCTCCAAGCTTCTGAAGTTCAAATTAGGTAAAACACACACACACACTACTACACACAATTTCATTTCAGCTCATAGCTGACATAATAACAAAGAGCATATAAATGGTAAAATGTGTATTCTATTATCTCTAGAGGATATACTCGATCAACGTATGGAGCAGTATTTCATTTTGCTTCATATTTAAATGGAGTATCATCAAAGCCAGTGTCATAGATTGACTATGAAAGATACAATCATGGGCCTGTTGCAATGTGGCATTATCCGATTTTAACTGTGTCCCTCTTCCAAATTCTGATCTAAGTCCTGCGCATGTCAATTTCATTTAGAAGAGACTTGAATAAGCCAAGGACGTGCTGTCCTCTTCACTTGCAATCTCACCGGTGACATCAGCCATACAAACTCCCATCAGTCATCCATACTACCTCTGGTACTTCTACCTCTGCCATCAACATATGCTGCTTCCTACTGAACGCTTTAAAATGAGTGGACCTCATCTGTTGTGGTTTTTTGCGGGAGAAAAACGAGGAACAACTATGCTCAAAATACGAATTACAGCCTTTCCAAGCTTCTCCTCCCTGAATTTTGGACTCCCGATAAGTTAAATAAATGTGCTGTGTCACGACTGATCATCCTCAGCAGGGAAAAAGAATGTCTGAATCAATGGAGTCTAGGGCCTGAGCAGCGGCAGAGTCTGGGACCCCAGGCAGGCCTCGGACTGAGTCTCTGGGCCTGAGCTTGATAAATTTGTCCTTATTATCCCTATTGATGTTTAAATTTCTTCAGGGCTGTAACTACAGCGGCAGTAGGCAGTGACAGAGGTACTGCGACCTCCTTCGATCCATAATTTACACCTGTTAGTTGACTCCCCCATCGTTTGTGAGTACACTCAGGCTTAAAGGTTAACAAAAGAGAAGCCGAAGCGGCTCTGCCGCCGTGGCAACGGATCAATGTCAAGTAAATAACCTTTTCTACCTTATTTCCCGAGCCGTATTGATCCGTTTTTTCCCCTCCTCGTTTTTCCTCTCCATTCAGTCCTTTGTCATGTCTCCTTGCTTTTCAGCCAACATGGGATGCTTGGTGACCGCTTCCTCCTGGATTAGCAGCAAAACAACTTGTGACAAGGCCACTTAGCCAAGACTTGGAATCATAAATGTGCTATTATACTAAGCTTAACAAGCAAATGTCTAGCATTCATATTCTATTTATCTTTTAGTTTCTATATTTGATTAATATACTGAATGTACTGGTACTGCTTTTAAGAAAAAAATAACATTAATTACTAAACTATTCACAACTTATACTGGAGGTATGACAAAAACAAAACAAAACATTATTTTGTCATAGTGATGGAGAATCTAATCAGAACTACTTTTCTGAGGAATGTAAAACTATTGAAAGGGAGCAAAAATGTTTTACCTGTGTCATACCACTAAATAAAAGATGTGTGCATAGTATTCCTATGAAAGCATTTCGGTTCTGCCTGAGTAGGCTCAAAACAGATGAATTGAGAAATTGCCTGTGTTTTGTTCAACTCCTTTTTCTGTTTTTCAAGTTACTGAGTTCTGTAGAGAGACAGAAAAAAAGGTTATTTTCTTTGTGAGACATTTGGATTGAGCAAGGTCAACCGCAACTTTTGAATTGTAAAAAAAAAAAAAAAAATGATAATAAAAAAAAAAACACTAGGTCTCACAAAGCCACACTACTCAAGTTACACATGTTAGGCACTAAGGGATTTGTAATTGTACAGTCCACTTGAATAGTAATTTTCTTCTAAGAGGGGGATTTTGAATAACCAAAACAAACTCTTTTCAGGGGTTGCTGGCTGATTAGTGGCTCTGGTGAGAATGTTGGAGAGGTTAGAGAATGCAGTCACTCAAGAGGGGATGTGGCTCCGAGGCATTCAAACTCAACTCTCAAACCCGAGTCTGAAACTGATTGCTAACTGGTGGTGCAGACAGCTGCCACTGTATGGACAGCCTGTAGAACACTATAAAAATGTGCCCTTTCAAAAAACCACCATGTTCATCAAAATATATTTCAGTGTTCCACTAGATGACAGGCCATGTTTAAGCAAACCAGACTAACGAAGTAATTACGTAAATATCTACTGACCCATAAGGCTTGTTGCTCCTCATGTTGATCCTGACCCCTTCCTTCAGCTTAACAAGTTAGTCACGTAAAAATGAGCTCACTTCAGCTTCAGGTGCAACCATGAAATTGTATTTAAAAGCAGCTTCAGTATAATACAGTGTGATTGGCTCATTTCCATGATAGTAATTTACACATGAAAGAAGAGTCTTAAAAAATGTACATAGTGAAAGCAGAACAGAGACACAAAAGCAGAAAAAAGCATTTTTTACTGACTGCTGTATCTCAGGAGTGAAATGGCCATGGCCAGTTGTTCTTTCTATTATCATGCCTCTGGTTTTGTACAGTATTAAAAAAAAACAAAAAAACATCTGGAATTGTGGAAAGTGAAACGATTAAGTAAGGCATTGGGAAACCCAAAAAGAAGCCCAGAGAGCTTCACCAAAAACGCAGTTTTAGTTTTGCCTGGGCCGTTGTCCAGTGAACTACTATTGATTTCCCCTGGCCTGTGCAGCTCCCAGTCCGACGTGAGTGATTATCGGGCCTTTTCCTTGTGATGACACTGCACTTAGGGTCCATCTGATCACCAGCGCTTTGATGAATGTGCCCGCCGCCGCCGCCAGCTCCCCTGGTGATACCAAAGCAGGCTGGCTGCGAGGGCTTGTTAGTCTGCAAGCTGTTTTTTTTTTTTCTTCAGCATTCTCTGAGGCACGGTGGTTAGGGACTCCACATCAAAGCTGCGGGATGTGCCCTCTTCTTCCAGCCCATTGCAAGCACTTCCTGGTGCAGTTATTCAAAGATTTCCCAAAAGTTGGTCAGTGCTGCATTTATGAAAAGCCACACAAATACCACAAGGTCAGAATGTGGTCCAAGCTGAAGAACAAGCCGACAAAGAGAGAGAGAGAGGTAGGGAAGTATTATGGTGTATAGTGAAAACACACATTATTGACCCCATATAAAATAGCCTCTTTTAACAATGCAAATCTAGCTGTTGGTTTTCTTAGCTGTAGTGAGTGTAAAGGGTGTAACCCGACTACAAATAAAGGCCGCTGTGGGTTGTGTGTCCCTGCCTGAACCTGTAGACACAGTTGTTCATGTCAGTGCCCCAGACACAGTTAGATCCTGAACTCCTATTGATTTTTGCGGGCCTCAACAGGGGGAGAGAAATAGCACAGAAACACAAGGGTGACCAGGGGTGTGTGTGTTCCTGCCCTTGTGCTACAAGAACACCTACTTCTGCGTCTTTGTCGGAACAAGCCGTCTCCGAGGGCAACAAAGAAGCCAAACTGACCAAAACAAACTTAATCAGACGGCAAACAAGGTGAGGTCGCCTGGAGAGAGCAACACCCTCAACACGTCAGTCTGGCAAACAACCCCACATAAAACACAATGTGTGGATGTAGCACTTCAGCGGCGTTAGTGATATATATCCAGATAAATTCTTGCAGATGACTATCCAGTTAAAGATAGGTAAATGGTAAATAAACTAATATAGCACATACTCATATTTCATTACTGCAGAGTCTTTCTTATTTAAGTATGATAAACACAGATTAAGTGTCAAACCCACACACAATCAAAGCAGATGCATCAAAAATAATAATAATCTGCATTCCCCTGGAAACTCAACAATTTAGTGCCTTAGTCCTGACCTATGCCTAGTCTGTGATTATTAAATTGTGGCTAGACATCAACAGGGCGCAGACTATTCAAACAACATTGTTTTCTGTAGGTCAAATGAGTCTCTACATGTGTGTTCACCAAAAAAGAGGGAACGAGAAAAAGAAAAGGGGAGTCTGAGGTGAATGGATTTGTTCTACCTGTCACAATTAATAACTTGATCTAGCCCATGAAAGGGTTGGATGCATGAAATGCAGAGAACATTAACGATTAATGGAATGATCCTCATAGGATACCTGATCACACTCCTTAGGAACCCCCCACCACCCTCATCATCATTCCGCTTGTTCCCCGATTGAATGTGTCACCTTTTTCTTTTCTTTTTCTTTCTCTCTCTCTCTCTCTCTCTCTCTTTTTAACAACTCAGCATTGAACACTCTAGGGACAAAAATAGCACCAGACTGCAAAACAAAGAATGAGGGCAGGGGGTCTCAGAGAGTGCCTACAGTGCTTACAGTGGAGGTCTTGGGAGGTTTGATGCCCCCCCTCCAACACACGCACAGACACACATATTCTCTGTAGGCTGAATGACAAAGAGCACCTGCTAATGTCACACAACTCAGAGGATACTATGTCAATATTGTGTAGGGAGGGGAGCTTGTGTATGTATATTTGTGTGTGTGTGTGTGTGTGTGTGTGTGTGTGTGTGTGTGTGTGTGTGTGTATGTGTGTAGTTGTGGGGACCTCAGAGAGCAGGGTCGGGCATAGTTCACTCTAGGCATGGACCGCGGGTTATTTTTCAGTCATGTGAATTGATCCTTGTGACTCTTGCTGCCCTGAAGAAGACCACCAGCACAGCTATGTTGTTTTGAACATAGACCTCTGCTTGTCATTCCCTTTTTTGTATGGCTGAATTATGGCCCACTGTTTTCTACACCTGTGACAGTTTGATATTCTGAGCTTTCATGTTTAAAAGGTTACAATAAGAACATGATAAAGTATAAGCAAACCTATAGTGCAGAGCATGAAAAGCGTGAGATTTAAATAGATATTGCATCTCCAGATCAGTTGAAAGTAGTATGTTATTCTTATAAACAAAACCCAACTCAAGCACACTACATACTAGTACAGAGCTATATTAACATTGCGAAAAGACAGTTAGGTATTCTTTGGATTATACACACATGTAGGACATGTTAACTAGCACATACACAATGAGTCCTTTAGTCTTTGTCTGGACTTCGTCCCACATATCTGACAGAAAATTCATTGAGTGAACTCTTGTGTAAATGCGTGCAGAGTGTGAAAAATCAAAGACACATAGGAGTTGACAGCTCAATCTCTGGGCAGTGTCCTGGAGAGGTCTCTGAGGCAAGAGTTCCCGTCCCCCCATGGTCCCTTGGTTAAATGGTGACCTTAGGTAAGATATCTAGTGGCAAATGTTAATGTCAAATCTGACATGGTCTTTGGGGCACTGGGGGTCACATGTTTGCCTTGCTAAATATTGATATTGGCTGCGAGGAGGTAAAAGAAGCAGTAGTCTGTAAAATTGTATGACCAAGTAATAAACATTTACAGCAACAACTATGAACACTAATATATCCTGAGTACCATTTGAAACAGCTGATGACGATATCATGTCATATTTATTGCATATAGCAGCATATTCCAATTGTGTTTGGCTTAGCAGACATATTGGTGGTTCATGCATTAAATATCTGCTAGACACAGGAAGCTACGGGAAGCCACAGCCTTAAAAATCTGTGAATGTCTGTAGTGTATGGTTGTGTGTGTGTGTGTTTATGTGTGCGAGTGAGTGGGTGAGTGTGTGTGTGTGTAAGTGAGTGAGTGAGAGAGAGAGAGATAGAGAGAGAGAAAGAGAGAGAGAGAAAGAGGAAGCAGTGTGTGTATCTGTGTGACTGTGTGTGTGTGAAGGGGGGCTTGAATATGTGTGGTAGGTTGAAGGTGGTCACAGTGGTAGTGTATGGTGGTGTGTGTGTGTGAGATAGAGAGAGAGAGAGAGAGAGAGGGAAAGAGAGTGAGGAGTGAGTGTGTATATGTGTATGAGTGTGTGTGTGTGTGTGGAGGAGGGGTGGGTGCACTGGTGTAGAAAAGTTCTCTGTGGTCCAAGGTCAGTGACCCTCTCTGTAGCTGTCTCCAGTCCACCTCGGGGCACCTGCTAATGTCAGGCCTCTTTTAGATTCCCCAAATCGTGGCTCGCCACTGGTTATTTTCAGCGGTGCTAAGTGATCCCCGTGACCCCAGAGGTCTGACTCCGCTGCTTTTTTTTAGCCAGGAGTCAAATGCCATAGCATTGCCTTCGGGATCAAAGCCTTCAAAGTCAACCTCCGCTTAGGCACCCATTGAAATCAGAGCCCCGGGCCTAGACAAGGATACAGGGCCAGCTCATGGTTGGGTTGTAACTCACACGCCAGCCAAGTGGTGGGGGCATGCATGCACAAACACACACACACACATACACACACTCAGATACACACAATGTGATAAACATACACACATGCATTCTCTCCCTTCTGTGAAATAGTTCTTTTATTGAGGTCACAGTGCGGCTAACTGTTGTGACTCAGAAGCCTCTTTAGGTTCCAGATTACAGTGCCTGTGTTGAATATTTCCCTAAAACTGCGAACACCATGTTGGGATTTGTTGTCCAGGCAGCTTCAAAGGCGGTTTATGCCCTCTATAGGAATAGAGTGTTGTTCATTCTTCACACATTTGCCTTGACTTCTGCTCTCCTGTGACATTTCAGAAGGAATGCAGCCTCCATGTAAAATGAATAAACAGGAGGCACCATGACAAAGTTCATGCGGGTGTCCATAGTGTGTGTGTCTGGATGTGTGTGTGTGTGTGTGTGTGTGTGTGTGTGTGCATGTGTGTGTGCTCCAGGGAGTAGGGCAGCGAGGGAGACTTTTGCCATCATTGTCACTACAACTGTCAACTGGGTTTAAGAACATTGATTACAGTGTAACACACACCTCCACTCGTCTGCTGTTTACCGGTGGCACTTAACAGTCACACAAATCAGGTATAGAGATTAAATCTTTCAAAACCCTTGTTCCCCACCACAAGGCCCTAACCTTTCCTCCACAGCTGTTTCACTTTCTGCTGGCCAGCTGACCTCTGCTCGCGTGCTCCAGTGACTTTCCCCAGACCATCAGCAACACTCAGGCCTAATGTCTTTATAATAACGCCCAGAGCTGCGTGGCCAAATTAGAGAATAAATCTTGGCTTGGAGGGGAATCTCAACACACACACACACACACACACACACACACACAATCTCTCCCTCTAGTTCCCGCCCATGAATGTCGGTCTGTGTCCACTTCCTTTTTCCTGTCAGTGCTCCCCCTCCCACACACACACACACACACACACACACACTGACACACACCTTTCCCTCCCCATCTTTTACCCACCCTCAGCCCCAATCCCATAACTCCCAAGTACACAGGAAATGGAGTCTGGCCTCTTGACAGATAATGTGACACACACGTGTGCAGACGGAAGACGGGTCCACAAGCCACAAAGGGGTTACACTGGGCGTCCCGGCCAGCCACTGATAACATCAGGGAAGCGGGGAGAGAGTGGGAGAGGGAAAGGGGGACGAGGTGTCACCAGGAAGCATCCAGGCTTTTTTTGTGTAATTTTTTTTTTTTTTTGTGAAGGTCCACGGAAACACACTTCTGCCCACTACGGATCTGGGAGACTACGTACGTACAACCTGTGTGTTAGACCTGCCAAATAGTTGAGAGGATGGGAGCTTCATGTTTGTCATCAACACTTTCCCCTCATTTCTCATCCACACCCCAACCCCCACCTCCCCCCAACAGCCTATCAACAACCACCACCCGCCCCCATCTACCCCCAGTAAAAGAAAGAGAGAAAGAAAAAAGAAGTAATCAGCGAAAAAATGCCATTCACTCTTAAAGAAACAGGGGGAATAATGCTGTGTATTGGTCAAAAGGAGGAGACTGTTATGACTAGGAGCATTTTGGCAGTGTAATGGAATGCAAACCACATATTGTCTGTTTCTTGAGACATAACAAAAGTTTCCTCTAAATCCTATTATTTAACGTTCCATGAAGGTGAAATTGCCAGTATTTATATAAAAGGCACTTTGATTAAAAATTAAACACAGACACGCATAACCAACATCAACCCTTATTGATTAGGGCACTATACAAGTAAAATATTGCTCTGTCGATACTTCTAAATGACACAGATTTCAAAGCATGACTTATTACCCTTTAATACTTAAGCAGTGGAAGAGAGATAAGGTTGTTAAGTCACTGCCAGATCACTACACTGAAATTCGCTTCAGACTTTGGTTGACACTGTTTTTTGTGTGTGTGTGTGTATCTGTGTGTGTGTGTTTGCGTGTGTGTGCGTGTGTGTGCGTGTGTGTGTGTGTGTGTGTATGGAAGAACCAAGTGTCCAAATGGTAGCCCTTAGCAGTGGCCCTGATAAGAGCCTGGTGTATATCCACTTTAGACACTTTCACTGGCCTCTGGTTTTAAAGAGACAGATCCCAGGTGCCCTTTAAAGAGACGCTGACCTCCTGCTGAAATTAGAGAGAGCTGTTTGCTGGCACATGCCCAAAGTCTCCGCACCGCATACCCCCACCAGTCAGAGAGGCTAAACTGCCCTCAACAAACTCATTTCTGAGAGTGAAAGAATTTGATAAAAAGGTTGCTTACTGAGTGCTGCAGCACCTGTCATAATCCCTTGATGTTGGCCATATCTGGAAGTGATATAATAATAAAAGATATGGTATGTGAAAACATGACATTTTGGCGTGCAGGTAAGCTTTCGAAAAATTACATCACGTAAGATTTATCCTATATTTATTTATTTTCGTTCTAAGGTGGCCTCAAGACAAGTTTTAGTTTGATGTTGTCCGCTTTGGAGGGTAAAACGCTTCAACTCCTTCGACCCAGATGACTTAAAATGGAGTTCATTTATGGCCACCCCGAGAGGGAATTCAAATTGCATTTTAGAGGGGGGTAAATCATGCCTGTGTTTTAGACACAGGCAGTAAAGTAAATCTACCGACATTTCCCCACCGAGTCAGTTTACATTCCGGCTTCCTTAATTCTGTCACTTCCCTGGTTTTCCTAACGTGGCAGTAAATCTCCAGGGCAATGAAAATAAGAGGGGAAACTGATTCATGAGCCATGCAAGGTGTTGTGCCTCATCAATGCTACTCTTAAAAATCTGCCTCCACTTGTAAATTTTTGCCGGCTCCGTTCATTAATGGCCTGTGAGGCATGTAGCCCCCTTTTCCCCCTTCCCCTTCGTCTTTTTTTTTCTCTTCCTCCCTTTTTTTCTCATTTCAGTCAGTTTAGAAGGCAACAAAGCTGCTTTCTGTCAATGAATTCATTGCTAACCTAATTATTACCAATAAAAAAGACCCTAATTCTTCTTGGATGGAGCAAATTATAATCTGCAGTTAGCTGCTTCAACAGCATGCTACACAAGTAGATTTCTTTTCCCCCCAGGCTTATAACAGAGACGCAGAGAGACAAAAAAAAAACGAAAAAAAAAACTATGTTTTATTATGGGAGTGGTGATTCACATAGAGAAGAGCGCCAAGTGGATGAGATGGATAACACACACATGTAGGTGGCGTTGAGCGCTCAAGGAAATATGGTGCTGTCCCCCCTCTGGACAATAATCACAGTGGATGGAGCTGGAAATAAACGTGGAGGTTAAAAAGTCCAGATGGTCTTTAAACTGTATTCCCTCCGCCTAGGAGCAGCAGCTGATTTATGGGATTTTCTAATGGTATCTCAGTACTGATCTGGCCGCCTCTCACCCCGGCTCTCATCTCTAGCTTTAAACTCATCAGGTTCTTTCAGACCCGTCGTTAATCCTCATCTACAAAGGAAGGTACGGCTGCAGAGAATTAGGGAGGTTTTTTTCCCCAACTCTCCCTCATTTTTTTTTTCTTTTCTTTTTTTTGGGTGTGTGTGTTGGGGGGGGGGGGGGGGGGGGGAGTGTGTGGCGGGCTCTCCTCCTCCTCCTGTGCCTCCTCCCTCTCCTCCTCCCTCTCCCTGTCCTGCGCCTCCTCTTCTCTCTCCCCTGTGGTCTGATGAATGATAAACTGATGAGCAGGCCTAATCCAGGAGAGTCCACTCCCGCTGGCTTGCTCTACATTCCCCAAACAGATGTATTCCTGGGTGGAAATTTGCCATGAAATCGGGAGCTGGTGTCTGAAGAATTCCTTACATGACGCGGTGGTGAGTGAAGACGTACAGTTGACCCCGGCGCCAGGGCCCGACGCTGACATTCCCCTCCTTTTGTTGTGGTTGGGTGGGTGGGCCAGGGGAGCACATAGCGCTCATACATCAGCCTTTCACACACTGTGTGTGTGTGTGTGTGTGTGTGTGTGTGTGTGTGTGCGTGTGTGTGTGTGTGTGTGAAAGAATGAGAGAGAGAAGAAAAGAAGACGAAAGAATAATGAAAAGGGTTTTGTGTATTATTTTGAAATAGATCAGGCGGGTGTGTGGGGTTTCTCTCCTGCAGGGGGCGATGAGCAGGGGCGGGGTGGGGTGGGTGGACAGGACCCCACACGTTTAGTCTCTCCTCTTTCTCTTCTTTTCTTTTCTTTTCTTTCAGCTGTAACTGTGTGAGATATAATAGCCTAGTGTGAGAGATCTGACGGTTCCTCCCACGCAGCTAAGGACGTTGTGGCAACACTCCTTGCATCCCCCGTCAGGTAATAATACACTAAACTTTATGCGTGTTATGTAATATGGTAATTACTATGCTCCCCTCCAAAAAATTCAGAGGCAAAGGAAGGAGGGAGGGAGAGAGAGAGGGAGGGAGGGGAGAGAGAGAGAGGGAGGGAGGAAGGGAGTGAGAGAGGGAGGGAAAACGAGAGAAAGAGAGCAAGTGAGAGATCACAGCACATAAAAAAAGGCCTCTTCATGCTTTACCTGAGGCTCAGTGCCCTGCACGGGTGGCAGGTATATAATTCTAATTGTATGTAATTATGGCCTCTTCTTTGTGAATTAGACGATAATAACACGCCTGAGCTTTAAACTGACAAACCCGTCCACACCTTGCAGCTCCGCTTTTGTCTGACGGAACGCTAAATATCACTGATGGAGGTGCGTGTGACAGCTGTGCATATTGAGGGACGTAAAACGTTTGGCGATGTGCTGTCAGCTTCACACATACATATACAGACACGTACAGAGAAGGAGTGTGTGTGTGTGTGTGTGTGAGAGAGAGAGAGAGAGAGAAGGAGAGAGAGACAGAGAGAGAGAGAGAAAGAGAGAACAAAAACAAACATTAACGGATAAAAGTGGCAGACGATAAAGAGTTGGCTTCAATCCTGGTGTGATGCCACTCTTCTCCCTGCCTCACTTCTGTTCTCCTCTCTTCTCTTCTCCTCTCTTCTCTCCTGTTTTCTCCTCTCCTCTCTCATCTCCTGTTCTCTCCTTTCCTCTCTCCTCACCTCTCTCCTCTGCTCTTCTCTCCTCTCCTCTCCTCTCCTCTCCTAGTGCTCTAAAGCTTGCAGTGCTGTTCAGATCCTACAGATTTCATCACCCAGCAAGGGTCAAGAGTGAGTCACTCACTCTCACTTGCACACAACAAAACGGTCACACAGTCCCTGTCAACCGTGCGCATAATGTGTGCTGTGCATAGGTGAATTAAATGCGGACAGGCAGACATAAGGGGGTGTGGGTAGGGGGTTGGGGTGGTGGTGGTGGTGAGGGATGAAAACAAAGACAGAGAGAGAGAGCAGGAGGAGAGAACATATGTGAAAGATCAAAGGGGTGGCTGTCATTATCTTTTTTTTTCCTTTCCCCTGTCAGCAGCCTTACCTCCTTGCTGGTCATAAAGATAGTGAAGGTCCTCTCTAAGATCAAACATACAAAGGAAGACATTAGACATCCTGAAGGGATGGGAAAAAAAAAAAACATTACACACAACACAGGACAACAATAACAACAACAACAACAACACCAACAACAAAGCAGCAGCAGAAACAGCCATAAAACAACCTTTCAGACGAACAATAGAAAGGTACTGATTGTGTGTTTTGTCCTTGTAAAAATCTGTCGTAAGGCACTGAAAGTGAAAGGATGTGAATGAGCAAACACTCGTCTGGCAGGCAGGGCAGCCCAGCCTGGCCCAGCCCAGGCCTGTAAGCAGCTGTGAGAGGCAGACGAGCCGGCTGGGGACTGAGGCTGCGTAGGGCTCACAGTTAATCCTCTGTTGTTGCTGTTCAAAAACTCGCCTTTATTCACTAAATCATAGGTCTGCTGAGGTACTGGTGAACAGCACAGCACAACATCCAAATACACACACGCGGGTGCATGCAATCACATACAAACACACACTCTCTCTCTCATTTTCTCTCTCTCTTTCTCAAACACACAAACACACACTCACACACACACACACACTGTCCGCTGTAAAATGGGATCGGTTAGTGTCCTCTTTCCCTGCCGCTTCTGTGGTCTGTGGAGCAGCATGCTTCCCTTGCTGCTGGCTGTGTGCATGACAGTTTGTTGTGATCTCTGTGACAGGATCGGCTCCCCAGGGGGGCCTGTGCCCCATAGAGCAACCACACACACACGTGCACACACACACACACACCACACCACACAGACACACACACACACACACACCTACATTAGTGCACACTCACATAAATGCACACACATACAGTACAAACATACATACGATTACATTTACACAAACATACATACAATTACACACTCTGTCTCTCTATCTGTCAAAACAGATGCATATACAAATGTATGTACATCCATGAGTTCATACATATATACAGTACAAAAGGATATACACACATACATGAATACACACACTTACACACACACACACACACACACACACACACACACACACCACACACATGTATTCACCAAATCCCATCCCCCCTGTCTCTCTGGGGGTCTCTGTCTCTCTCTGTTGTTCTCCTCTTTCTCTCTCCCCATCTCCCCCTCGGATACAACAATCCCTTTCCTCCTCTCTCTCTCTCTCTCTCTCTCTCTCTCTATCTGTCTTGATGTAACCTCTCTGGATCAACACAAAGAAAGCGCAAGAAGGGCCCTTTAAGTTGCAGATTGAGATCTCAAGTGCTGACACAAGAGGAGGATGGACGGATGGCGCTTCAGAGCCATGTCTTTGTGTTATGGCCATGGTCTCATGTTGCACATGATCTCCAGATTACTCTCTGATCTAATGCTGACAAAAAAAAAGGGGAAAGAGAGAGAGTAACCAGTATCAGCCGCAGAGGCAGTGCTGGACGAGGCTCAGCAGAGATGGAGGAGCTGAGCAGACCAGCCTTCAGCTGCAGCCATGAAGATTTATGACACCAAAGACACAGCCTGTCTGATTTTATACTGTTGGGCTTTTGGACGCTTATCATGTTTTCAAAGGGTCGGTAGAACTAAGTGACGCTGTATTGTCAAAATAAACTACATAAATAATATGAAAGAAAAAAACAAACAAACAAACAAACCCACAAAAAACAGATGATTTAGCTTCTCTGGAGATTCAGTAGTTTGATGTACCACTATTACCAGCCTAATCTAAAATATCATAATAAGCATGATGGTCTGTAAATGGTTAAAAGATTTATTTAAAGACTGGCTTTCCTGTAAGTGCCTTCAGTGTGCAGGATGTCAAAAGATGCTAAAAAGATTAAGATTAAAAAGCTACACAGTTACGTTGCTGTTGACTGAAAGATCCAACAGCTGCTAGACTTGTCCATATATTACTTGGCAGCACTGATTCAAAATGACTTCAGACGCCTTTGTTTATGTTGACAGACTTTGGGCGGACTTGCTGACGGCATCACTGCAGTGCGCATGGTTCCGCCAGAGCTGGACATGATCGGCCATCACGGCGTATAAATAATGCGATTTCTGCAGAACTCGCATGTGACATATGATTGAAGTTGGCGTGGGGCTTATAATGTCATCTCCTGTCTGCTCTGTCACAAGCCATTATGTGTAACTGGATTTGGATCTTCCTGAGTGAAACCTGGCAAAAGCAATCGGGACAGCAAGCAAATGCACGACGCTCAAACTTTCCGTAATGCACTTGTGCATTCAATTTTAAGGTTGCCGGTAGTAGGCTGTGGCAAGAGTCCATCCACAGCATGGAGAGGAGCAAAGCAGAGCAGCGCGGTACGACGGAGAGGAACGCTGGCAGCCTGCTTAAGGCGTGGAGTGAAATGCGCTTTGACAGAGATCTTTGACAGATGTGATTGTTGGTTGCTCAAACATCAGATCAGGGAAGCAAAATCAGACTGAAGGGAGCGTAATAGAAGGCGATTAGGAGTGACTCACACTCAGGTCGCAGGCTTTCGCTTGTTTTTGCTTTTTTTTGCTTGCTTTTGCTGCCAAAAAATCACGAACAAACACACAGAGGGATGAGCGTGACGCCTTCATCTTTGTCTTCCTGCGAACAAAAGTTGAAGGAAAAGAAAAAAGGAAAGAAAAAAAAAAAACACGAAACAAAGTTCTGAACAAGAATTCGGGTTCACGGAAGTAAAGCGTCAGGAAGAAACAAAAAAGAAGTGATGTATAAACAGGAGGGTATAGGGAGCTGAGATTTCCTTCTACGACTGCAGCAGCGTGGAAGCATCCCAGTCCGCCCTGAGGCAGGATCACAAGAGGGGCTGGACTCAGGTATAATAATTACCTTTCACTCGGCCCCCGCGCACAGACCGGCCTGCCTCTCTGGGCCTGATGAGAGTCTCCAAAGTCTTATCACGCTTTTTTAATGGGAGCACTCACAGGCAGGAGCAGCGCACGCCGCAGGCGACCACATGAAAGAGACGCCGTTCTCGGCCCTGGCCGCCTCACTCCTGCGTGTTTACATAAAGCCCAGAGACTCAGAACCCGATGAGCACACACACGCCACAGACACACACACACACACACGCACACATGCACAGACGCAGATGGAAAGGGACTTATACAAACTTAGGCCTACATCATGCCCACAATCAAACATACAGTATACATTCATGTACATGTGCACATATATACACCCACATACACATGCATGCATATGTACACGTGCTAAGAGTTTTCAACAAGTTATTTTTGCAATTATACGCCCTCCAGTTATGACAGGAAGACATCCATCAACACGGGCAGGACTTATACCCCAATATATCAAATGAGCCAAATGATCCAAGCTGATTTGGAGGTAATTTTGTTTTAAGTTTAGTTCCATAATGAGAAGGTATGCTTATTACAACATTGGTGCTGTAGGCTCTCTCTCTCTCTCTTTCTCTGTAACGCATTGATGCAGACAAAACACACACACACACACACACACACACACACACATATCAACTGTATGCTCTCTGCTCCAATAAAGATACAGCTTCTGGAATAAAAGTATTTCCACTCAGCCTTCCCATACTTGCCATAATATCAGCCAAGCATTATGGATTCACAAAGAAGCTCCCATTAATGGAAACAGAAGACATCTAGGCTGCTAACAGTGCAAATAAGAGCCTCTTTCAACATTTTTATCCTCAGGTAAGGCTAATGAGTGTGTGTGTGTGAGTGTGTGTGTGTGTGTGTGTGGGGGGGGGGGGGGTTGGTGATGCTTTTGTATGCTGAGACACTGAATAACTGTGTGAAAGCTGTTTTAATTGGTGTGTCTTTGATAATGGCATAAGTGCGAAGGTGCACCAAGAGAGAACACGCCATAACAGGCACGGCACGGCAGGTAGAAATCATTACACCATCCTGATATTTCTCCACTCATCCAAACGCCTCCCCCACCCCACCCCCCACCCCCATCCTCTTTCCGCTGCAGTGTCACCTCTTCTCTTTTTCTCTCCCCAGCATCCTCTGGCTTTTTGTTCACCTCACATATTTTGCTGTCATCGCCGTGATGTTTTTGTCAGCCCGAGCCTGGAGGGCGGCAGGCCAGCAGGCTTGTCCTGCATTTTTTCCCCTGATTTTTTCATTCTCTCTCTCTGTCTGTCTTTCTTTCTCTCTCAATCTGTCTCTCCCTCTTGTTCGCTTTCTCTCTCTCTCTCTCTCTGTCTTTGGTTTTCATTATTATTGGTGTCCACCTCTCTGTTGCAGACGTGTGGGAGCCATGTGCAATACATGAACAGTGTGTGTGTGTGTGTGTGTGTGTGTGTGTGTGTGTGTTAGAGAGAGACATAGACACACAGGGACAGAGAGAGAAGAAGGGAAAAGAGAAGAAGGGAGGGAGGGAGGGAGGGAGAAGGGGAGGAGAGTAGAGGAGAGGAGAGTAGAGGCAAGCGAGCGAGCGAGCGAGCGGCTGTAAAAGTCAGCACTGGTAACCTTGTCCGCCCATGGTCACGGGTCACCTGGCAAGTGCGCCTCAGAATTCATTTCACTAAGAAGGGAAGAAAGCAAGCAAGAGAAGTACCAGACACACACATACAGAGAGAAAAAGAGAAGAAAGAGAGAGACAGAGAGAGAGAGAGAGAGAAGAGGGGGAAATGGGAGGGGGCAGGGACCAATAGAGATTGCCAGAGAAAGACATTATCTAAAACAGCAACAATTGTAGAGCAGCCAGCCTGACTGACATCTCATTTAACACTGGGATAAAGTTGGGCTCTGGTTGGAGAGCAGAGGCAGCTGGAGAGAACACAGTGTCCTGGGCCCTCCCACTGAATGACTATTATTACTCTCTCCCTTATTTTTGATTAATATGAACACTGTACCCATCACAACCACCTCACAGGGCATGTGGCTTGATGAGGTGTATCTCCATTTCTCTTCTATTTGTTTACCATTGTGTGCACAGCCATGAGTTTTCCGTCACACCTATCACATGGGTTATGGTATGTTGTGACTTCTACGTACAGCTGATAAGACATCTAGGCATGTTTGTCTGCCTCACTGAATGATATGATACACATGAGTTCAATTGTAAAGAATTAATAACATGACACAATTATTTTTTGAGTATAATTATTATGACTAGGCTGTCTCTGTATTTCCCCCAGAAGCAAACATTTTACTGGCGTTTGTATACAACCAATGTCCGGTCGGCGCTAAAACAAGCCAAGCAGCCTGTGTGTGCAACTGCATTGTTGAGACGGGGGGCTAGGCCACAACATGCACAGTTCACCACCAGGAATGTGCTTGTAGGCCAAAGAGCAATAACAAGAAACATCCTAGGGAGAAATGTGAGAATCTAGGCGGACTCGCCGAGCTGCACGCACCACACGTTGCCACGGACACTCCTCAACCAACCCCCCCCCCCCCCCCCCCCTCCATCCTTCCATGTCGTCCAAGGCCACACAGATCTAACATCGGTCAGCCCAGGGACCCGGGTGAGTAATGAATATTACAGACAAGATAGTTACACAACGAATATTGAGCGAGCGCCGCCGCCCGCTAAAAGAAAGACAATGGCTTTTAGTATTTACTCCTATTTCCTTCCCTAATGAAGTCATAGATTAAAGAGACGCGGCACAAAGGGCGGCCTGTTTGCCACAAGGCGCACCTATCTAAACAGAGTGTGTGTGAGGGCAAAACTGGGAATTAACCTGCAGAGGCTCCCGAGTCGCCGCGCCGATTGACTTTCGACTGTCAGTGTTGTGTTACAACGTGTTTGGCTACAGTTGAGATCACGTACAGTAGGCTGTATCTCATATGCCTGCATGCAGTGAACGATATATGTGGTAATAGAATCATTGCAGACCAGTGTAATTCTGTCCGTGACAAGGAAATTGGCTAAGGATCTTTGCCACTCAGCGAGTATGAAATCAATAGCTTGAATATTAAATCTTGCACAGTCGTAGTCACGGTGTTGGGAAGCCATTGCAAATGAACTCTAAACTGGGGATACAAAACTAAAGCCATTTCGCCACACTTGGGTTTATCCTGGCAGTTTGACATGTGTAATTGAATGGCCTTAAACCAACATCAAAATTAAGCTCCTTAAAGTGATGTGACCTCACCCTTTTACACATTTGACTCCAATCTTGTTAATTTTTTTTTTTTTTTTTGAAAATACCTAAATTTCAAATCAAAACATGTAGAAGACACTGCTTTCAAACCACAAACCAGACACAGTCACTCACAGATACCATGAGCTTTGCTTAATCCAGATGAGTCTAGACTTATCCCCCTACTCTCACACACACACACACACACACAAACACACACACACACATACACACACACAGTCAAATAAGCAGAAGTAGCAAATAGTAGCATGTTTTAGATTTACACCTCCTCTCATCATGCTCATTGTTGACAACATTAGCAGTTACACTGGAAACAGAAGCCAGTATCAGCTTATGTCTCACTTCTGAGACATCTTAGTGAACAAATATTAACACATAATCACAGTAACAGAGTCATCCTCTGATGCTGTCTCACACAACAAATGTATTTAACAGTGAACTTTGTTTCTGAACTTTAATGCTATGTTATGTAGCACAATTTTGTCCTCTGTGTTGTCTCACTTAACAAGATCAACAGACAAGTGAAGGTGAACTTAGGCACTTGGAAGCCTAATTAATCCACTGCAATTCACCTTAGGTGTGATAATATACCACTATTAGTCAACCCATTTCTTTTACTGTAAATAAGAAGTGGTATCCACATAGAGGTATCAGAGTGTGTGTGTATGTGTGTTTGTGTGTAAGTGTGAGTGTGAGTGTGAGCGTGTGATTTCATTCTGTTTTGTATAGAGTCCACCCATTAACGCCTCACACTTAAGAGATCTTGGATAAATGATCGACTCGCGCGACAGTTATGGGTCTCTGGCTGCGGCTGACGGGACTTTTTAAAGCCGCAGTAAATAATTTTGAAAGTAAAAGCGAAGCCTGGAGGGGGTGGAAAGGGGCTAAGCATGCTATTAACATTTTCCCTATTACAGCACATATAAAACATGCATTTCATTTATTTGTCATTTTGGTTGGCACAACTGCCATTACAGGCACTTGTTGTCCATTCATACATGCAGACTTGCTTAAGCTGAGTGTGTGTTTATCCCTGTATGTGTGTGTGTGTGTGTGTGTGTGTGCATATGGGTGTCTATGTGTGGGTGTATGTGTGAACCTGACGAGCTGATCCACAGGGATTTAAGAAGAATATGTCTGGCATTTTTGAAATGGGTGGAAGAATGGTTAATTGGAGCAATGTGGGGTTTTTATGGAGGAGCTGTCTTTTGTTGCCTGCTTTCCCAACCCTTTGACCCGCAGGCATACACCTGGTATTGGGTCAGGTTACTGCCTGGCTCCCAGGGCGGCAGGTCAAGACCTGGTGCTTCACACAGCTCTAATCCCTCGCATGGCAGCATACTTGACTGAAGGGACCGGTCTAAGCACTTTCAGCCATCTTTCTCTCTGTCTCTCTGCCCTTTTTCTCTCTCTTTTAAAGCCCTCCCCACATCTCCCTCCCTCTCCGCCCTCCTCGCGATGATTTAACTCTTTAAGGATGTAGCGGGGCTTTTGAGGAGCATTAGCCCACAGAGATTTATGGCCTTAAATGAATTATGATGAGTACATCTGCATGCACAACCAGACTCGTGCGCTTTTAGGTTTGCCGATGTGGATGTATGCGTGTGTGTGTGTGTGTGTGAATGGATGAGCGTGTTTCGAGAGAGAGAGAGAGAGAGAGAGAGAGAGAGCAAGAGAGAGAAGGAGTGAGCACATGTGCTCTTAACCCCTCAGGGATCGTGTGTGACATGGACACGTTTAACTCTCTTCGTCCTCCACATTCCCCATAGTGGGTCTCAGGCATAAGGCATACTAATGAATCACAACAGTAGTCTTGTGAGACACATAGCATGTGTGTGTGTGTGTGTTAATGTGTGTGTATATGGATGTGCTGTATGTGTGGGTGTGTATGTATGTGTGTGGCATGCAGGCTAATTGCTAAGTCAGTGGAGCACAATATTTTCAAAGGGATCTGCGAGCGGAAATACCCCATGAAGATAACCTGACTTTCACACTAATCGTGAGTATATACAGGTAGGTGAATTAGCACAAGCAAGGTGAAGTGGTTCATCTCATGTTCATAGCTCTGGACATTCGAACTGTCAGGATAACCCAGCTACGTGATGAAATATGACACATATTATCTTTATTAAAAAATCTATGACAGAATGCGAGGGAACAACTAATCATGGGCCCTCAATTATGCGCGGCCACGCTTTCATTCAACCATCAATCTGGCTGCTCGGCTGACGTGAGCCCTTACTAGAGAAGCCAACCCTCCCTTTCCAGTTCCTTCTGTTGCTCTGTCTTCCTTCCTTTGCATCTGCTTCCAGCCACCAGGGGGAGCAGTCATACTGCAGTTTCGGCCCTAGTCAATTCGCCTTGGCAGTTCCCGTTAGCCATTGTTTCCAGTGCCGTTGCCGCTTTTCACGTGCTGAAAAGCTTATATTTTGTCCGTGATTACATAAAAAAAAGGGTGAGCCGGGCGCATGGGGACGGTCGGGAGGGGACCGCCAAGGCTCAGTGAGGCAGGGCCGAGGTGGATGAATCGGGGCTGGAGTGGAAGGCACTCTGGGAGAGCGGAGCTGATAAGCCTCAAGCTGCTGAGAGGCCAGAGCAAGAGGTCCAGCGTCTGTGATCTCTCTCTTCTCTCTCTCTCTTTTCTCTCTTCACTGGCCTGTCTCTCACTCTCTTACTCTCATTCTTGCCCTCTCTCA
>PYXC01002822.1:1455000-1460000 GCA_015244755.2 Tenualosa ilisha
TTAAGGACAACCTTGTAATTGACCTGACGCTTTCTGAAATGTAAATCAATTTTATGCCTTCATCTGAAAGCTTTTATTTATTTATTTTTCCCCTTGAAGTCTCCAGCAGTATTTTGTTAATTTTGGATGATTATATCAAAAGTGTTGCATAAGGACACTCTCAAAGAAAAAACAAACAAACAAAAAAAAACAACAGACAGGCAAGAACATATTTTGTTATTTGAATGTTATTTGAAAATGTGTCTTATAAACAATTGAATATACTATTATTAAAAAGACAAAACATAAACAACAACAAAGAAGAAATTTATATATATTTATTTTTTCTTTCATTATATGAAGATAGATTCATATGAAAACAGTTGAACGCAATTACTGATTTCTCTCTTTTTTTGTAGCGTGAACAGATGGAAATGTTTTGAGGGAACTAAAGAGGGTGGGCATGAGGCCCGAGCTTGAGAAGTTCACCTAACTCAAGGTCTCGAAAAAAGGCCAGGCTGTGCTGTGTACACAAAACACCAGAGATTCTGCATTACCTCAACCTGTGTTCAAAAAGTTAAACAAGTAGATGAAGGGTGGCCTTCATACAAGTTTCCAGATCCTGCTGGTCATTACTATAAGATTCTAAACAAAACAAACAAATAATATTGAAAACTAAACTAAAGCACTGACTGCTAGTTAGAGGAACAAACAGGCATAGTACACCTACAATAAACAAAGATAGCACATAAGAACGCTCATAATCAATTGAGGCAAATGATGAATGTAAAACAAAAACAGAAACATATTTCAGTGAAAGTATTTAAGAAACAATGAACATATGTTCACACTACTCTTAATTTATACTTTACTTTTTTTGTCTTCACCACAGAATCAGTATTCAAATTTACCCACAGAAAATGAAAAGCATTTATTTTTAATATTCTTAGCAGTAGTTGTAGTAATGTGCAAGTTGTCAGGTTTGAGGCATTAAGCTAAAATCTCTTTTGTTGGAGCAACATGGCTAACTGTGGGATTCACTTTCTTGTCATTGCTTGGATTTTCCTCCAAGCTGCAGTGTGTCTCTTTTATTACCATCAAAGCCATCACTAGCCTGGCCACCCCACTGAAGAATTAAACGGCAGTTTAGGCAGGCCAACAGCCATAAAAGAGAAATAAAAGGAGAGTATCTCAAAGAAACCACAATTGTCATCACTTTCAGGTTGAAAAAGTGCTAGCAATACAGCCCTTTCACATTTTTAGGTGAAGTTCTTTTTTTTTTAAATTATTTTATTAATTTGTTTGTTTATTTTTAGTTTGAGTATTTCAGAAATATATTGGCTTATTTTGGTTACTATTTGTGCAACAGTTTAACACATTTTTTTTTTCTATTCTAAGTGCGCTACTCTCATATTTATAATAACTTTATAACATAGTAACAAACGTGTGCACATATTTATTTACAAAATATGTCAAGAACACCTGTTTTTGAGTTACTACCAAATGGTTTAATGTATCAATATATTCACGATGAGAGATTTTTAGAGTGTTTTTTTTTTAACTGTAACATTTTTTATCCTTACACGTTTTTTTTTTGTTTCTGTTAAAAAAGTCAAATGTTCACTGAAGGCATGTAGGAGCAGACCGCAAAAACAAGAAAAACAAAACAAAACAAACAAATAAACTGAAAAATATCATTCTAACACAAACCCAAACTCCAGAACCAGTCCTCAGCTCCCTAAGTCTAAATTGAGTTTGCATATATTTTCTGCTTAAATGTGGCAGCCAGCTTAAGGGCTCCATTGTGGAGCTGTGGCATCCTAGGTAAAGCATGTCTGTGATCAGTAGGCTGTGACGGCGGGCAGAAAGGCCCAGTTTATCTTGGACACAGCCCGGCCCTCTTCAGCACTGTGGAGGAGTGGGGGGTAGGGGGGGCTTGGTTTGGGGTTTTGGGGGGGCTAGGGGGGGTAGTGGTGGGGGTGGGTGGTGGTCGTGGGGGGGCCATTTACACTTCTTATTTAGCCTTTTCTTCCCATCTGAAATCCTAATGGTTAGCCCCCTCCCCATACCACTCCATTTTCGTCTCTCTGTGGCCGCCTGTCTGTGCCCCCACTGGAGGGCCGTTCAGGATCTCCACTGAGGCGTTTGTGTGTGTGTGTGTGTGTGTGTGTGTGTGCAGGGCGGGCCCCCTTTCTCGGGCTCCTCACCACGCAGCCTCCACTTCACAGGGTGGGCGGCAGTCCGTGGACAGCGGATGAAAAAGTGCGGCGGCAGATCCTGCGCCTGCTAAGTCCTCGACTAATTAGCAAAAATGGTCTCTTTTCTTTTCACTCCCCCCTCCCCCTTTGAAGCGTTTAGTCTCAGGGGGAGCAGAAGAGGGGGAAAGAGAAAAAGAGAGAGAGAGAGAGAGATAAAGAGATGGATAGAGGGAGAGATGGAACAAGGTTTAGAGCAAGACAGAACATTAGAGAGAGGGGCAGAGAAATGGAGGAGGCAGACAGAAAGAAAGGAGAGAGAGAGAGAGAGAGAGAGAGAGAGAGAGAGAGAGAGAGAGAGAGAGAGAGAGAGAGACTCAGAGGGAGGAGAGGCATCTGAGCTCTCAGCTGGGCTGTTTTGAAAACACTTTTGAAAGCCTCTCCCTTAATTCACACCCTTTGTCTTTGGGCCTTTTGTGTTTGCCAGTCTGACCATATAACATCATACATCTGGTCTATAGCTTGTTTGGGCCTTTCTCACCCAGGGACTCATCGTCTCCTCCTGGGCTCAAATTCGAGTGATCGTGTAACATAAAAGGGTCTAAAGTGTGGGCTGAGAGAGGGATAGAGAAGAGTTGGTGGTGGCGGAGGTGGTAGAGAGGGGGGTTGGGGGGGGGGGGGGAGTGCACAAGCGAGAAATGTGAGTGGGAGAAAAAGAAAACAAGGCAGAGCGAGAGAAAGAGAGAGGGAGAGAGAGAGAGAGAGAGAGAGAGAGAGAGAGGGAGGAAAAGAAGGAGAGAAAGCAAACAAGCATGTGGGCAAGACTGAAAGACATTCCTCTGCTTGCTTTCCCCATTCTTATTTCTATTCGTCTACAAATACAGTAAAGGGATCGAGTTAGGATGCAAAGCAATTGTGCTTAATAGTCTATGCACAATAGAAATGCCCCAGAGTGGACTTTTTTTTGGGGGGGGGGGGGGGGGTGGAGGGTAATGACGACTAGCCAGCGATAATCACTTATTCCGAGCTTGTGTAAACAAATAGCAATAAACGGAACATAAATTTGTCAGCATCTTTCCCACCACTCTCCACAACCCCTCCAGGTCAAAGAGGTTAAGTCAGACTAAATGAAAATGCAAAATCAGGCTTTTCTTATCAATTGCAGGAAATTTCACATACAGCAAGATAGCTGCTTCAAGGCCTTCCATACAGGAGAGGAGGGAAGGGAGGGGGCACAGAGAAAAAAAAGAACTTTCTCAGGCGATTCACACGCTACATGTTGACTAAAACCACGTCTGTCACTGTCATTCTTCGTTGGGCACATAGGCCCAATTACACGTCTTGATTTGTTGATCGGAGGTATTACCCTGTCCAAATTGGTTTGCTGTTATTCTGAGACCTTCTGCTCCCACTGTTGTGGTACCTGATCCGCAGCTCTGTTGTGTTGGTTAAAGGCCTGAAATGCGGTTGAACAGGAAGGACAGAGATGGTGTGCATGTGTGTGTGTGTGTATTTGTGTAATGTGTCAGAGAGTGAGTGAGTGAGTGAGTGAGTGAGAGAGAGAGAGAGAGAGAGAGAGAGAGTATGAGTGTGTGTGTGTGTGTGTGTGTGTGTGTGTCTTGGGGGGCACACAAGCATACATGGCATTCTGCCTTCCTGACTTCACGTTTGCGGGGCCCTTTCTTTGGGGGCCATCATCACTGTGTGTGGGATCAGCTCTCTGTGACAAGGTCACGGCTCCAATTTCCATCTGAAAATAAAGAGCTGCGTTGGCATGCCCAATAATCACATGAGATAGGGGAGATCTCCCTGCCTGCCTGCATGCTTTTGCTTGAAAGCCCTCTCCCAATGCTAAAACAACCTTAAGCAAACATTTTCTCATGGCAAAACAAAATTTTAATTATTTCACCACAAAACACCACAATTTGTGTGTGTGTGTGTTCAAGATGAAAAGGTAATTAGTTTCAAGGCAGAGCAAACAGAAATGTTGCCTTATCTTGTGTTGTTCAGGCTTAGAGACACTTGACTGTATTGCATGAGGACTGAAGCTAAGATCAGTAGTGTGAACACAACACTGAATATGACACTCACATCAGCCATGTATCTACCATGTGGTGTCCAAACGTGTGTTGCTATAGTTACAGCTGAAGGTAATATTTGGTAAATTCATAGCCACCTTCCAATTCAGGCACTGCTCAAAGTTTAAAAAATCTGTGTGTTTTTTTTCATTTAAATTACAACTGTCTTCATCTGAATAATGCATTTTAAATTGTACCGAAATCTACTGGAACTTGCTCTGGAATCTGTTCATCCATTTCATCTAGTGTAGCATGCTAGTTTGCTAATATATTTGTTAGAAGGGTTTGGTTTAATAAGTCACTCATTGACTGGGAAGAAAAAAGCACTTGCTTAAATCAATTACAATAGCATTTCTTCATGCATATCCTTCTGCCGCTGACAGAAATGAAGCTGTTGACTCGCGCCGGCAAGCCTGCCTATTAGTTTTGAGCTTCCAGTGTCAAGCGCTGGCTTGAAGGATTACGTTGTCAAGTTCAGCTTGTCATCCTTGGGCAGAGAACGACTTGGGGGTGGTAGTGGTGGTGGCGGTGGGGACAAGGAAGAGGAATGACTGAAAGAGAGACAGAGAGAAAGAGAAAGTAAGTAGGGTAGAGAGAGAGAAGGTAATGAAGGTATTGGGGCAGAATTAGCCAACACAATGTGCTGTCCCTGCTAGGGTGAGGGCAAAGCACAGCATTGCTGCTCAATCTCCTCTCACGGCTGTGGATGATGCATAGCCGATGATGGGACCGAGTAGCCCCTCACTCA